>AYEL01018226.1:0-23904 GCA_000484575.1 Olivierus martensii
AATCATTCCAGCTCGGATTCGAACTCGGCTATTCGGAGTGGTAGACAGAGGCTTTAGCGATACTGCTGTCAGCCGTTATCGGTTATTCATTAATTTAGGCTTTAAGTTAACGATGCTGCTGTGAGCAGCTATCACTTATTCTTGTCAGGAGAAAGCACGTGACGAGCACATCCCACGCGTATACCTGCCACCCTATTTTCAGAAGGGACAGGTCCATTCTAATCTACCTTGATTCTCAGTACAAGTACCTGATTGTGCAACCGATCAACTTCCGGCAAGCACAGCTCCTACGAGGAGTAGGCAAAACTTTATGGACTAGACTGTACATCCAGACTCATATCTTCGAGACGATTCTGGAAAGCATCGTTGGAAGAGACGCTGAAAAAGTACTAAAACGGATAGAGATCGCAGTTAAAGATGAATAAGTACTAAGAGGCTGTTATAAAAGTGAAACAACAGTAAACCTTATAATTAAATTATTAATTAAGACAACAAAAAGTGGGAAATTTCATGATAGTTATCAAATTTATGAACTACATTTTTGGGAATTATACAAAATCGCTGTAAAATTAATATATTCAGCGATATTTATCAAATTTACCAACATCGTTTGGGAATTATGTAAAATCGCCGATAAAAGTAAAAATTTAGTTAAATTTAAATTTATCAAATTTACCAAGTGATTAATTGGTGATTATGCATAATCACCAATTAATCATTTTTGCCGTAACATATATACTGTATATCTCGGCGATATCTTCGATTTATATAATAATCGCCAAAATCAGTTTCACATTTCATGTTAGAGGATCCTTCACAGAACAATACTATTCCTAACTTATTTTCAGCTGGAACCATCGTAGTCAAATGCTGTTGCTTGTCAAATTCCTGATATGTCCTGTTATAGCTTGAGCAGAGCCGGATCTAGATATTTTGTCACCTGAGGCAACATTAGAAAATGATGCTCCCTTTTCTCTTCACTCACGCACATTAATACATAAACATATCTAATATTTTGGAACTGGGAATGTAATGATGTCTGATATATAGTTATTGAGAAAAAAAATTTATGTTGGGTTGGGAGACAGTAAACCTAGACTGGAATTATATGCAGCTTTTAATGAAAATAAAGTGATATCTATGTTAAAAACAATAATAAAAAATAAAATATATTCGTGATTATGATATCCTGATGGTGATATATAAATGCGGGAAAACGTGAAGAAACATAAGGGATACCTGGATAAGATGACGACCTTAAAACATTTATCTAATTATTGATTAAACCAATTCATATATTGAAAGGAAACTTTACTATCTTGTACTTTCAAGACAGGCGAATATAATGCTATGTTAGGAAAATCATATATCAAATGCTTATGGAGGAAAAAGACAAATATTCAGACATGTCTCAAAAAATTATCTTACTACCAGGCTGGAGTAAGATGACGAACTTGATGTCTTTAGCAGTAATCACAAATAAATGCACTGTATCCTTCATAGTTGGATCAATCTTTGTGCATTCTTTACATTGATATAGGTTATGAGAATTTCTGCATTGACAAGAATCTTCTCAACCAATCTTCACGTTTTCTTTGTTTCCTGGTTAAATGTCCTTTCCTTTGTTTTATTTTCTATATGGTATGTTGTAATTTATTATGACGTAAGGAAAAAATCAGGAGCTCTCTGCGTCAATTTTATTAGAGTTAGATGACGAGCATATGGTGTAACGTATTCGTCATCTTACCCCGATTGCCACTTTTATGAATTCTTCTTTTATGCGAGAAACTAAACGTCGCAATGTGACCTTGCTATCAATAATAGAAAGTAAATGGACACAGGCACACACATAGTACTGCATAATTTTTAAATATATGATTGTGTTTACGTTAAACTGTGTCACAATTTAGGGGAAATTTATATAGAAGTGAACAAATACATTCTATACATTCCTGTACAGGGCCGTAACTAGGGCGTGGCGAAAGCGGCATTCGCCACGGGCGCAGCTTGATTAGGGGCGCAAATTTTTTTAATTGATTTCTGTTATTTGCGGGCAAATGACTTTTTTCGATAAACGTTCGCAGTATTATGTTTTTCTTTCATTTTATTTCTTAGAAGAGGTAATTCATGAGTAAAAGCGGCCAAGTTGTACTCCAAAGGCGCCAGGTCAAGAAGGGGCGCTATTTTTATTGATAAAGTAAAAGTTTACAATGACCCATAGGCGCACCTGTATTTTCCTATTTTTGCTCATTAGTCATTAAATATGAATAAAAAATGTTTAAATGATTTTTTATTTATACTTACAAATAAATAATTATCTAACAGCAGATTCAAAATCAACTCATTTTGATGGAGATAATTCAGTTTCAGCATTGTTATTGGCTTAAATGAAAAAAATGGGGGGTGCAAGTTTGACCTTTGCCACAGGCACTTCGTACCCTACTTACGGCACTGATAGAACCATCCATGTATAGAACTTACCCACCCTCAACTGTCGCCTTCCACCGTTCTCTTTCACCAGGTACTTACTGTGTAGGCACAGCAGCTTACAACATATGATGCATGGGCCATCAATGAACACTTTCCGAATTATACCAAATTCATCTTATCCCGTTTGTCATTTTACCCCGGTCTTCCTTAAATATTTATTTTGTTTAGACAGATTGTCATTCAATCATGTAAATAATAATAATTTAATTCGCACTGGTTTTTCTCTCCCTTGATAAGTATTATCCGTTAGAAAAATACACCATTTTGTCTTTGTAGACCGACTCTATAGCGCGAAATATTGTCAAGAAAAATCATATCCATGATATAAATATAATTAAGCTTGTATATGAAATTGCAACTGCATTTTCGCCCTAGGCGACTATCTCGCTCCCCTCACTCTAGATCCTGCGATGAACTTCAGCATATTATTTTTATGAATTTTCGAAACATTGATTTTAATTGATATAAGACATTTTATAATGCGAATATTATATTCGTTGTTATTACTGGCTTAAATTAGAAGTTTTAATTTTGGTATATTTAATATAAATGGATTTTTTTTTTGGTTAACAGATGATGCCATTTTCCACTCTGTAAGGTACTAAGTAGCGATATAAAAGCAATTTGATTTCAAAAAACAACCTAAATTATTAAATTTTGTTTGAAATAAATCGTGCAATACTATATACAAGTTAAATCTCTGCAGAAAATTCATGAGACCAGATTATTTCGTTATATTGAATTTTTGTCAAATTGAATAAAGTAAGAAAGAAAACAAATAACTGGTATAATGTAAATAGTTTTATCACTATCGTCGTATTGAATATTTCGAATCCTCCTTTGAAATATTGAGGCTTTCATTAATTTTGTTTTTCGATCTTTTTAAAATTGTGGATAATATTGAAGGATCAATGTCATATTCTTTAGCAATGGCACTTTCGCTTCCCATCTATATTATCTAATATCGTCAATTTTTCTTTCGGAAATTATTTTATCTTCTCTTCATTTTAATGGACAAGGAAAAAATCTATCGTATTAAGCAATAACAAAAATAAACCGTCAAAACTGCAAACTCTATAAGCGCCCAAATGTTCCTATCTCGTATGCAATTGAAGTGACGACATCTAAATATGTTTTTAAATAATAACCTAAACGTAATTTCTTTGGGAAGAAACGGATACCGGGAATTATCCATAGAAAAAGTAAATGCATAATGTTTTATTTTTACTCGTGACAAATTTATATAGTTTTTCTCGTGAACGTGTTATACTGAAATTTTTATTCGTTAAAACGAGACTTATTATGGTTTCTCAGCTATCATAACAAAAACTTTAACAGCGAAATTCGCAGAATAACGAACAACTTATGGAATTCGCTATAGATTTAAGATGTATTAATTTTTTGGCACCATTGATTGCAGTATTTTATATTAAAAAGACGGATATAGTGCTAGAATAAGTTAATAATTTAGTATTGCAATGTTCAAACAAAATATGTTTCTTCGGAAATATATTGATATAAGTAGGTTAGGTTTTTATGCTGCCAAATCTCTCAAGGGATATACATATATATATATACACATAATGGCACTCATTTTAGAACCCATAATACGCTGGTTAACATTTTGGACGAACTCTTTGCGAAAAATTTTATAGCATAGGGCCTGTATCATCCGGGCGTAAACGACTACTTACAGGAACGGCTCTAGGCAGGAGGCAAGTAAATACTGATTCAAGGCATTATAATTTTAAAGAACTACTATTAAAATTTTCACTTTATTACTATAGAAGCTATCAATTATATTTCTAGGCAAAATTTATGAGTTTTGATGAAAAATAAATTAGTGTTAGAAAATTAAAGTTTTATTGAAACCATTTTTAGCCTATCAATTGTATGGACACACACAAGCTAAATTCGTCCAGGAAGCCATTACCTTTTTAGCCGGCGGCCGAGTGGTAACGCGTTGGTATATCACGCACCCGGGTCCGGCATCTCCTGAAAGTTTTTTCGGGTTTTTGGGCCCGGCCCGGCGATCCCCGTCCTTCACCATCCGGCCCCCTTCCATGGGTTTGGGTGTAGCCCATGGTTGTAATTGGCCCTGCCCCTTAATAATTTTTTTTGTCAACAGATGACGCCACATTCCATTCAGGTAGAATACTGTGGCGAGGCGAAACAAGCCCTTCCACAGGCTGCCCACCCCTGCGGAGACGGGGCGAAACAAGCCCTTCCACAGGCTGCCCACCCCTGCGGAGGCGGGGCGAAACAAGCCCTTCCACAGGCTGCCCATCCCTGCGGAGGGGCTGGGCGAAACAAGCCCTTCCACAGGCTGCCCACCCCTGCGGAGGGGTCTTTCTGGTAGAATACTATGTGGTGAGCGAAACAAGCCCTTCCACAGGCTGCCCACCCCTGCGGAGAGGTCAGCAACGACGGGCCGGGCCCAGACCCCATGATAAATATTTTCAGCCACTTAATAATCTTGATGATTGGAAAGGGGCGTAAAACAAACAAAAGAAAAAAAGAAAAAACTTTATATCTGGCGCTGCAGCTTTATACAGGTTAGGCTAGTATAGTTAAGCCGCCATATCGCATAACGGATATATATCATCTGGCGGCAGTCACTTGTAGAGCCCATCATAGGCTGGTCAATACCCATGATGGGGTTCAACAGGCCGGGCCCAGACCCCTCCTGAAAATCTGTGTGTGTAGGACCCGATCTTCCAGGGTAGTAAATCAGCTTTATCACGCGGCCGACTCCAGTTGTGGGACCATAGGGTGGTAAGCCACAGCTTTACCACGCAACCTACCTTTATACAATGCTCAATTATTCGGTCTAGCTAAAACATAGGTATTTAAAATTTTCTTCCGTAAAAATCAATTCCTGTATAGTTTTTAACTAGGAATCCACAAAATAGCTCAAGAATTATATGATGCGCGCACACGATTTTTATAGATTTTTTTGGGGGGTAATAAAATCTATCTTCAATAAAAGTTGTATATATAATATTTTTGAGAATGTACAAATGGATTTTTTAAATATTTGATACTCCAAGAAATATAATTAATTAATTGTAATATTTTTACAAATATATCCAATCAAAGAGAGGTAAAATTAATTTTTCTAAATCTAAAATATAAATTTTATGATCATCCACATGGATAAAAATTTATAAATAATACACATCTTATAAACATATTTCCGGATATAGAGCGATAAAGTTTTCTTCCAAGTCATGGTAATTTTTATAAATCGACAGCCTTCAAAATACCCTATCTTTTAACTATATTTGTTGAGGTCTTCTGAAATTATACTTGAGAATAGTGACATTAATACATCTCAATTTTTTTAATTCTAGGAAAAGTCGAAGACAATAGGAAAACTGAATTATTATTATTATTTCTCACGATACATCCAAAATTTGATATTCTACACACAATTTTGTCATTTTGATTTTAACCACCGATTTGATGAATAACGTTGATTCATCTTTTTAGCGATTCGTGGTATTCGTAGAATTTTGTTTTTGATTAGAGTTAACTATGGAGCAAGAAAAATTTTAGTAATTAAATTTAAGGCAGGCTTTTAATAATTTAATAACATTATTTTTTTAATATAGAAGTGGTTAACTATTTTATGTTTGAAGAGGACAATAGCTTTTTATTCCACATGGATTCGCCACTAGTTTATGTTTCTGAAGGTTCAAACGACTTTAATGGTTTTATGGAAGATAACAATCACTGAGAAAAGATTTAGTTATGAATTCAACATGTCACAAAGAAGCATAAGCAACTCATTCCTTTCAATAAATGTTTTGAAGCAGCAGTATTTACTGCTATTTCAAGACGCTTATCTTCAAGCATCACTTATCTATTCTGCAGTTATTTATTGAAATGATCTGTGAATACAATATTTATACCGTTGATCATCGGTTTTGTATTCATTATCATTATGTAAAGAATTAAGATTTATAACATTTGCTAAGGATTTATGCATTGCCATTTCACTTTGAAAGCGAGAAGTCAATCCAAAATAATGAATTTTAAATGCTTAGCTCTATAATAGATAAACACCAGAAAAGTCTGCACAATGGAAGAAAATGAGGGATACCAGAACCATATTTAAATTCATTCGAATAAAATAATATAGAAGACTGCTAAATCAAGATTCCTCTAGACAATTTTCTATTATTTCTGAACTGGGATTGAATCAAACTTCTTAGTGTCGAAAATTTTTACTAATAAAGGTATAAATTTATATCAAATATAATTATTAATAAAATTGTTGCAATTTTTCAAAATTAAATTCATTTTTATATATTTACGAAGCTGAATTACAGAAGTTTATTAATCCAAAAACTATGTCACTAATGCTAAATGAAATTTTAAAAAAGACAAATATGACTTCTTTCTGAAAATCTTGCAATAATTTATTTTTGGAAAATCCATAACTATTTACAATACAATATTTAAATTACTAAAACCATTTCAAATAATTTTTTATATAATAACAAATTTTTTAAATTCTAATAATGACATTATAAAACAATGCATTTTCTCAACTAAAATTATTTTTCAAGAGGATTAATCCAATAAATAAATAAATTATTAGTGTTCATTTTGTATAATAATTTAGATTAATTATTTAATCATTACTTTTTCTTTTTTAAGGAGCAAGATGTTTCATTAAATATAATGCTGAAAGTTAAATTATGAAATTACTTCAATACTATATTTAATATCTAATTTTGCTTGTTTTAATTATTCCCTCTTGTTTTCAATACTAAAAATTTTTCTAATTTCATTAAAAAACTTTTTAAATTTATTAAATTCAGATTTTTTTTTTTGAAATTTTAGATTTACATATATATATTTTTTATTAACAGAAAGAAAATTATTCCAAAAATACAGAGGCTGATTTAAAGAAATGCCCATATAAAATTCTAGGTACATTTTACAAGCTATAAAATTTTTTACAGACTCACATTCAGTATGACCTATATACTGTAGTCAGTTGTAAATTATGAATTATCATCAGAATTTCAAAATGATGGTCTTCAATAGAAATTTTAATGTGCATGAATGGCCTATTTCATTTGGCATCAAGAATTGTAAACAAAATTGGTGTGTAAATTTAAAAATATTTTGGCACAAAGAATTTCGAATTTCAATAACTGAACTCACTTGTAATCTCAGTCATTCTTATATTCTAAAGATACTTTTTGCTCCAATTTAGTTCTGCATTTCTATTCTAAAAGTAAAATCAGCTATCAAATAAAAAGTATTGCTAATTTCAATATTTCAGTCAGGCCAAAACAAATACTGAAAAATTAAATGTTATTAACTAAAAGAATTATGTTCTATAATATGATGCAAATATTCAATTTATGATTCAAAATGTAGATTTTCATGATCATACTCAGAAACAATATATGTATATGATCATTCCATTTTATCTTGAATATTGATAGCAATTCTATGTAATACAGAAAAATAGTGTAGTGTCTTTCCTATTATTTTGCAGTCATTTTTACACACTATTCCTCCATGAAAACTTTTAAGAGGCTCACACTATTGAATAAAATTTCAAACTAGAATATTGAAATCAAATATGTACAATATTAAATGCAACAAAGTTAATATTCAACTTCCTTTGAAAACTTAGAACTAATCCAGAAATAACTTTTGACTTTTATTGCAATATGATTGAATAATAAAAATGATCATCATGTCTCTTCAAGTTTAAGAAATTTTCAATAATTCATATATTTTTAAGAGGAATGCAGTTAATTACAGAAAGTAAATTTTATAATGAAGCAAGTTATAAATTTATAGGGATTATTTTAAACAATTCTGAAATGATTATATATCAATTTTGGTTATTCTAACCTGTTAAGATAACAACATTTCAGAAATTCAAATATTACAAAAACAAAATTAAAAAACATAGTTTAAAATTTTTATCAATAATTGTTATTTATATAATTAACATTTCAGATATGAAAAAACTAAATAAATTAGTATTTTCTTGAAGTTATGTAGTGAAATCTCATTCAGTTGACATTATTTTTCAAATAATTCAAAAAATCATAAATAATAAAAAAATTAAATGATTGAACAAAGTTGCTCTGCATAAATCAAAACTTGTTTAATTGAATAATTCGTTAAATTTGAAGTTCTAAATTTGCTATATTGGTATGATCTTTCATTGTTTGAAATGTTAGGGCTAATAAGCTGATCTAAGACTATAGTTATTTCCAATGGGAAAGTTTATAATCTATTTCATTATAAAATACATTGTATTGTTTGTATTATATGATGATTAATTTTGATCATATTTACATGAAAGTTACTATATTCTCAACATTGTGTGTATAATAAATTGTTAACAATCATTTAAATGTAACTTCTCTATTTACAGTTTGATGAAAAATTTTTGAAAATGGCTAAAATAATAATTATAAATTTTCGTTTTTTCTGTTAATACTTCAAGTTTGAATCAGCAGAAAATGCAAAATAACATTAAATACATTTTAATTCACCTTAGGCTATCAGTTTTAATTTATTAAAAACTAATATGCAGTTCTTATATTTGAAATTATAAAATATTACTATAGGTTTAATTTAGTGGATTTAAATTTTGCAATTTTCTATTTAATTTTTTCTGATATTATTGTAATTATTTTAAATATGAATTTTTCTTCAGCATTGATTTTAATAAAACATTATTACTTCCTATAAACTGAACAGCTGGATTTCTTTAGTAAAGTGAATGTAAGTAGAATATTTATTAAAGACATTAATGCATATTGCCGTCGTACTTTATTACATAACTCTGATAAATACAACTTTTCTTGAACAGTATTGGAAAACACCCACCCACCTATCCCATGCGTCTGATCAGATCTTATTAGGGGAGGGGACAGACAATAACATACCATGAGCATGCCATAAAACCCAAGGGTTTTTCCAACAGTGTGATAGTTACAACCTCTATTTGTTTAGATATATGATGATATTTCAAAAAAAGATTCTAAATTGAGCTGGCATCCTCAATGATTGTTAGAGAGAGCTAGTGACAGCCTGCTGTCAGACACGTAAAAAGACAACTTAACACTCATACGCTCTCCATAAATGACAAAGGAAATATTTAACATCAACAAAAACAAATCACATTCCCCACAAACACTTGTTTGGTTTAAGAAGTCTGTAAAGTAAGATGATTTCATGGCAGTCCTACACCTTTCCAAACAATGTAAAATTCCCAACCATTAAATTAAATGGGGGGAAGTTTAAAATGAATTGAATGTAAAATTCTGCAATGTCAATCGGTTTTGCAAAACCATCCTGTCAAACACGGTTGCAATAATAACGTTTTCCAACAGCTGCAACATTCGTAAATGGTTCATGAAAAATCGCAGTATATTACATGGTCTAATAGCCATGTACAATGACAAAACTGCATGTAATTGTCTTACTGGGAAATGATATATTGTTTCCTTTCAGTGATAGTCAAATCTCACTGAATCTGCATAAAACAAATGACGAATAGGTATAATTGACTGCACACACTAGTTTCGAAGATAGCAAGGTAAACTGCATCTGGGAGCAAGAACAATCAAAGGATGCAAGTCTTGCTTGGGAGAAAATGTTTATCAGTGCCAGACTTGTCAAAGCAAATAGGATTATCACCTAACTAAGTCAGCAATTAGTTGAGAGACAATTTGAGTGGCAAGTTCCCATTTCCTATTTAGAAATATCACATTACCATGGTGCCATAGTTCTGTCTCCCATAAGTCACAAAAGTTAATTTCAATGGTTTAGAAGAACCACATTTGTCCATTTTTAATACTTTGCAGAAGATCTGAAGTTTTCAGTTTAATTCACGACATACTACACCACCCTCCAAAGCAAGGACAAAAACAACTGATTGTTGGGTAGTGATCAGTCTGGGGAGAGTATTTCACTCTGCACAGTAGGGGAGGATGATGAAGTCGTGTTTTCTTTTATTTATTCTGAATATTTCTCTAGTATTATCTTCTCACAATTTTTCTTTTGCAGGAATCCAAATAGTAGAAGTAGCTTGTTCACAGATCACTTCCTTAACCTTTGCATAGATCTCTTCTGGGGTATCTCCTTGTAAAATAGCTGTAATTGAAAATTTTAGAAATTAATTAAGCTATTATAAAATATTTTAAAAATGACTAATATAAATTTTTACCAGTAAAATATTCTGCAAATTCTTGTTCAAGCTTTAATGCTCTTTCATATGTTTTCTTTGCTAATTCTTCATCTATGCGTTTATTCATTTCCCTATGAATAATATTTTATATAAAGTAAAAATATATAAAAATATTGATAATTCATTAAGAATAATTGTTTTTACTTACATTATGGATTGTACTGATTTAGGTTTAATGAAAATAGCTATTGGATAAAGACCAGCTACTTGTAATCGTTTAATAGCATTTCCACTCACATCTAATATACAATGTTTATTCTGAAAAATAAGTGAATTAATATCACTATTTTAAACAACAGATTTTATTCTTAGTATGATAATATAATGATGATGATCTACTGAATAAAAAGAAGACAGAGTCATCTGAGTAAAAAAAATTTAATAGTTATATACAAATATAAAGCAAAATGTTCAATCAAAATTTTGATGGATTTTTCTACAATACAAAACTTGGAAGTTACTTAGACATTAACAATGTCTATTCTGTAATTCTATAAAATTTTTATAAGGTTAATTTGTTGTTTACTATAGTAATTTTAATGCTATTATAGTTTAAACAGAATGCATTACATTGATTATTTTATTAAATATTACAAATATCAAGATATATCATGTATTTATGCATTACTATATAAATATTTTGATTTAACAGATATCCTTTTCTCGTTTAATCTGATATAGAGCTAGCTAACTCTCAATTTAAAAAAGATTATTAACTGAAAAAGTATTGCATGCAAATATGACTAATAATTTAAATCCATTTAAAAAAAGAAATTTATCCGTCATTTCTTTACAAATTCTGAGAGAGAATATAATTTATTCATTACTTAAAGTCAGTCTTTACTAAATAATAATAAGCAAAATTTTTTCATATTTTATTTAAATACAGGATAAATTTATCCATCATTTCTTTACAAATTCTGAGAGAGAATATAATTTATTCATTACTTAGAGTCAGTCTTTACTAAATAATAATAAGCAAAATTTTTTCATATTTTATTTAAATACAGGTATTCCTCTACTTATGATAGGGTTATGCTTTAATAAATTCACTATAGGTTGAAAATGACAATATGTCAATCTATAAAAAAGTTACTTTCTCATGAATATCTACATCCATTTCTAATCTGAAGTTATTGGATAAGCACAGAAAGTGTATAAATACATGGTCTGTTTGAATACATAGTTAATATATAATAATAATAAAAGGAATGAAATATAGTGAAACTTGGTTATAATGAGTGTCATGAGACCAGGTAGAATTGCTTGTTATAATTTCTTTGCATCTCTCTGCTTATGAACTACTGTAAAACAGTAAATTCAAAACTAGCACAAGACTGCAGAAATTACTTTATTTGACAAACGTTTTCAACCCTCCTTCGGGGTCATCATCAGTTCTAATACAAACTGTTACAAGACAAGCATACATTTATAAGATAGATTTTTTTACCATCCCTGTTTATTCATGCTTGATGAAAAAACAGATATATGATACATCCACATACAACTGTAAACACCCATCAACAAGAGTGTCTTCATAGGTACATAGGTGTCATCATCCTTGTTGATATGTGTTTCCATTGTATCCAAGAATGTAAAAATGTTTAGAATTGAACCCAGTCCTCCAAGGTGGTAAGCAAACTGCTTTACCATGCAACCATTCAACAGACTAACAGATTTTAAAAAATTAGAAAAAATATTTCTAGCCAAATGCTATGAAAATAGCAAAGTTCAAATCATCATAAGGGAAATCATAAGGATGAAATGAAGATTTTAATTTTAAGATATTAAATCTCATATCTTAATGTCATATTGTTGAGTTTTTTAAATTATGTGACAAACAAGCACATGTATTTGAGAAATATAAATCAAAATTAATATAGTCTGATAACTATTTTTCCCCCCTTAAAAAACTTATCAGTTTTAACAGCATTTCTATGTTTTCAAATGATTTAATAATTGGAAAAACTGAAATCTATCAATATAGTATAGTGACAGTGTTGTCATTCAAAATAACTAACAATCTGTTCAGTCTATTTTTTTTTTTTTCAAAAGCAAGTATATATGAGCAAAGAGATGAAAGAGAAAATCATGCATCTCTTTGAGAAATATAAAATCTTGAGGCAGATTACACTATGTAATATTACATTAAAATTCATTACAAAATGATGTGTTATAAATTCCCAAAATTCTACTAAAATCAAACAAAAAATTTCAAAAAACTATATTTAGAAAAGATAATTTTGCATTTTAGAAATAATTTTTATAAGCATATAATAATATGATATTTAGTGCCACAGCTTCTTAAAGTTATAATCAAACAGTTCAATATGTTTTTAAATATACAGACATATCTCACTTTATGCTGCTTTGCTAATATAGTGATTTTCAATCTTGAAAAACTAGACATGAAACCTAGAATCAAACTCAAATCATCCAAGATGGTAAATGAACACTTTACACCATGAAGCCATCCAGCCAAGGTTTTCAGGCCTAGCCTTATTGGCACTAACGAAAAGAAAGTGTAAATATGTCTTTACACTTTTACATGCACTAGCAAATGAAAAAAGGCTATGATATGCTTTATGTGGTGGTCTGGAACATAACCACTGTAACTGAAAGGTATGCCTGTATAGAATACATTATTATATTATATATGATAATTACTACAGAAGTTATATCATATATCTCTAACAGAGCCGGATTTGCATTTTTGGGGGCCCTAGGACAAGCAAGGCTTTGGGGGCCCTAAAAATAATAATCATCTCTGAAATAACTTATAAATTTGTTATAATGAACAAAAATTCAAATCAACTACATCTAATTTTAAAAGTTCCTTATAACTTATAAGGAATCTTTAAAATTTTACTTTCTATCTAGCACTTTAATAAAAATCCATTTTTTCTTATTAAAAGTTTATAAAAGTTAAAAATAGATTGATAGTTTTAGGGCTCCTAGAATCGCACGGCCCTAGGACTCGGCCTATAGGTAAATCTGGCACTGATTAGAGTTCAAGTAGAATCATGGCATTTTACAATCATACAAAATTACAAGTTAATAATAATATAAAATAGGTTTTTTTTAAATAGAAAAATGATATATTTTCAACTTTGAAACTAAGCCAATAACTGCCAAAGTGTTAACATAAAATTCTTATTAGAATAAATGCATCAACTTACTTTTTCAGCTACTTCCCTCACAGAAGAAACACTTGTACCATATAGATTGTCATTATACTGCCCAGCTTCAATAAACAGATGATTCTGAATATCCTTTTCCATTTGTTCTCTAGAAGCAACATAGTGATAGTCCCTACCATCCACTTCATAATCTCTTTTAAGACGAGTCGTGTCTATAGTAAATATAAATTTAAATGTAAAAATATTATCATAAAATTGCAAGTTTATAATATAATAAAGCTCTTTTTATTATAACAAGAATGTTTTTTGGCTGTTAAGCCCTCATCAGCTGCTGTAGATATTAATACACATATACAAAATGTAAACAGAATTCCATTTCAAATAATTAACACTTTTTAAACTTTGAATAATAATAAAAATTTTAAGCATTGTTAGAATGTTTAAAATTTTTTATGCTTTTAATCTTTGATTTATGGAATTTATTGCAAATTAAAAAATTCTGTTCCTTACAATTGAGATTAGTTGGCAGATTCTAACTAGTAAAAAACACAGAGGATTATCTTTAAACAGCCTCATAAATGTTAGCAGAGATAATAGTTAGGAAGAAAGTGCTGCTGCAAGTTATTAACAGATTGTTGCTAACAAGTTGCAGATATAGGTCATCACATGGACCAGCATTTTATATTTTCTGATGTTTTTGTGATTTCACATAAATCAATCTAGCTAATTTGTGATTGATGAAAATTTTTTTAAAATAAAAACAAAGGAAGGATGTTTAATGAAACAGAAACAACTCTTATACTATAGTTCAGCGCTTCTCAAACTATGGGTCGTGACCCCAAATGGGGTCGTGTAATTAAATTTAGGGGTCGCAGAAATTTTAGTAAAACTAAAAAATTTCTGAACGTGCAACGACCAAAAATTAATTCAAAACCAGTTTGCAATACTACATAGTATGGGAGCGTTCCAAACCTCAATAGACTAATCAGTGATGAGTAAAAAATCTCAGCAAACCGTTCCAAAGTACAACTAGCCAATCAGTGTTGACCTCATCAAATGGTCATCACTGTAATTGCTTTGAAAGGTGGTGAGACTGTTGACACTGGTTTACAACGTTTATCCAATGTCGCAGAAAACGTAGTTCCTAGTAGATGATAAGATTTTAAAAGTTACAGAGTGTTATAAATCATTATCATCGTTGTTGTTTACGGGCAAATAAATTTTAGTGCTTTCTAATGACATTAATGAAGTTATAACATTCATTATTGTCTTCTTCATCATCATGTTAGCCGCCATATTATTTCCACACTCAGCAAGTCGTTCCAGAAAGAGTTTAAGTAAAAAGTTATTTCTGACGTCAAAAGAGACTAATCACTGATGACTTACTGGTGAGATTTGGAACTCACCCTATATTTGTAGTTTATGATAGTGAAACAGCGCTTGCTAACTTGCGAACTGTTTCATTATGCATTCTGTTATCGCCTCTGCTTGCACAGTTAAAACTATTGCATATCCTGAATTATAGTATTTTATCGTAAAATTATTCTACTGTTATTCCTTGACAAGTAAATATAAAATTAACAGGTCCTTTCAACTTTACACGTATATGAAACGCTTTCTTTCATTAGTTAACTGTTGTAAAAAGGAACAGTATTCAGTAAAGATTAAAAATCAGTTCTTTTCGAACAAATTTAATTTTATAAATTGAAGCTAGTATTTATTTCAAGAAAAATAAATTGTATGTGTGTTTTATAGATAAATATTTTTTCTATATTATTTTAAAAGTAAAATAATAGGTATTTCTAATGATGTAAGTGTTCTTTTATTTTTTGTTTTAGTTATATTAATATCCAGCAGTGTTAACATGAAACCATATCATAAGTTGGAAAATGCAAATTAGCATGCGGAATAATTAACTGTTAATTAAACGAAATTTTCACTATTTTTCTTAAAATAAATCTTCCGAATATGTGAAACCTTATTTTTTAACAATGTGTCTATTTGCTAACGCAAAAGATCATTTTTTATTATAATTTATTGATTTTTAATTAATGAATTTTTAAGTAATACGATCAAAATTATTGGATTATCTGAAAAGTCATGACGCATCTTTTCTATGTTTTAAAAAGTGTATTTATTTATATAAAAAACAAAGATCAATCAAAGATATATTGTCCATTTAAAACTTGAGTTTTCCAAAAAATCATTAGATGAATTTTGGCTGGGAATTAGGACCGAATATCCAATACTTTCTGAAATGGCCCTAAACATACTTCTAACATTTTGTACTACGTATCTATACGAAGTTGCATTTTCAGCATTAATATTTATAAAATTAAATATCGGATAACTCTGCAAAATGTTGAAGATACTCTACATCTTGCAGTATCAAATATTCAGCCAAGATTTAAGTCTTTATGTAAAATTAAACAAGCACATCCAGCACATTAGTATGAATATTTGGTTTTATCTTTAATATATAGTAAAATTACATTCGTATGTATACCAAAGAATTGTTTTCCAATAAATTTTCTTTATGATTTATTATCAGGAATGTTTTAATTCATATTCCTAGTTTATATATCTCTATACACAGGGTCGTGAAAATATTTGCTCAGGTAAAAAGGGGTTGCCAAGTGAAAAAGTTTGAGAAGTGCTGCTATAGTTCATTAATTTATAATTAACTATTGATGCTAATTTATTACAATTGGCAATAATCAGCATTTACATAATATAGCAACATCAAAATGTGAAGAATTCCATAATATTTAAATATTTTAAAAAATTTTGTTATTATTACAAGTAATCATTTTCATTTGAAATATATTACATCCTATATGATAAACTGCAAAGTCGCTAATTTTAACGAATATCAATATTAATTACAACCTAAACCTAAACGGTTCTAATGACTCTCCAAATTACAGAGTTCGGCCTGAGCTCAAGTCTTTAACTAAATTCTAACTTAAAATTAACTTAAAAAAAACTGAACGTCTAACAGAGGGAAACAAAAACAATCGGAATCTACAACTAGAAGTACTGATTAAGTGTTAGAACTAGAACGAACAACGATGTTAGAAAATTATGCTAATAAATTGAATAAATTCTCAAACAAGTTAAATAACAAAAATATAAAATCTATTAGACTCAAAACATACAAAATTAAAACTTTTAAAATTAAATTAATTTATGTTTAGCAATTCATAAGAAGCTCTGTGCTATAAGTAAACAAATTTTGTTTCTTTTTCAATAAATAATAATACATTTTAATATATTGTATGAATACAATGTAGTAAAATATATTGTATTAGTCTCACTTTGGGCCCATGCCTTTACATGATGCAAAGAGGACTTCATGCTCCAGTGATCTTTCATATGCTCAATTCAATTTTGTCATAATGGCTAAATGTTAAGAGCTTGATGAGATGGTGCCAGGATTGTCTGAGATCCTCAACAAACCAGCCCTCCACTAGAGTATACCATCATTGGCTGATCACCCCACATGTTGAATTTTTTATTCTTATGTTCAATATCAAAAGTAAAGAAGGTCAGATTGTCAAAAATGGATTTACAATTGGATTGGCTAAAGAACAATGAGAATAGAAATAGAAATATGAATGGAGACTGAGTGAGTGAAATGTGAATAGATAAGTGAAAGAGAATGAACAAAAGCTTGAATGAACAACTGAATGCCTTCTTTACATGTTTTTAATTAATGTATATTCAGTACCAAAATTAAAACTACCATATATACTCGTGTATAAGTCAAGGTTTTTTTTCTCAATAAAATTTTCTGAAGTGGGGGGTTGGCTTATACACGGGTCAAAAAAATCAACTTTTTTTTGGCTTGAGAAATTGAAGTAATAAGCAAAACCATTGAAGTAATATAGGTTATTGAACATCTCCTGAAGACCAGGAAGGAAATTTTGCAATAATTCATTTAATATAATACCAGGTAAAATTTTATCTTATCCCGAAGCGATTGAGCGCGTCACACCACCGACTCCAACCTGCATCTATATATTGTAATCAAACAGGCAACACCGTGCTGCCCAATACAACGCGACGCAAAAATTCGACAATCGATCGAGAATCTTACCTAGGATTCATTTTTGAATGAAAAATGTATTTATTTTTCATTATTATAAATTAATATTTTAATCCATACTCTAGTAATCCATAAATGCTTATTATATTTAACTCATCCATGATTTAATTAAAATAAATTAAAAAGTAACTAAAATAATAATTATTTAAAATCTGTATTGAAAAATAACTTTAGTCTATCAAAAAAGTAAGTTCAACGTATACAAAATCAAAACTTCGAAATCGCACGCTTAATGTCTAGAAATCACATTGCACATGTCATCCTAACGGTGTATGACGTTATCGTTAGGATGACACTCATTTTAAAATACAATGTAAGGGAAAACAAAACTTCGAACGGTCTCTTGGGAGCCGTGTGACGTAGACGTATTCCAATGGAAGTTTTATTGTGATACTTAAATATGAATTTTTTTTAGAAAAGAAAACAGTTATTCAATAACAGTAATAATAAGAAAATATTTTTATGTAAATTATCAAAATATATTATTATTCGTTAACTTGATATTTTCTGAAGTGACATGAGTAAAATTTTACTTTACCTGATGCAATCCAGCGCGTCGCGCCACCGACTCTAACCTGCATTTATATAAGTGCATCAGCTAGGCGACGCTGCGCAGCCTGATGTGCCGCGACACAGAAATTCCGACAATAATCCAAGAATCTTATGTGTGCTAGATTATTGTCGAGAATTTCTGTGTCGTGGCACATCAGGCGGCGTGGCATCGCCTATCTGATGCACTTATACAATCGCAGGTTGGAGTCAGCGGCGCGATGCACTCGATCGCTTCGGGTAACGTAAAATTTTACCTTTTAAATTATATATTATAACGTAAAATTTTACCTTTTAAATTATATATTGGTGTTTGTATTATAAAATTTATTTTATATGTATATATTTAAAGTTTCAATAAAATATTTATTTTTGTAAATGGCATTATATCGATAGTCAGAAAATCAAAGACATCTCGCGTATAATTTATCGGTTTCAAATTTTGCAGAATTTTAATTGCTAAAGTCAGAATTTATCAGTTTCAAATTTTTATAGAATTTTAAGTGCTAAAGTCAGAGGGTAGGCTTATACACGGGTTATGAATTTTTACTGATTTTTAAACTCTGAAGTCAGGAGTCGGCTTATACACGGATCAGCTTATATTCGAGTACATACGGTATCAGTATTTAAAAAAGTAACAGATGCATTATAAAACATATCCAACAGAAATAGCATCCTGTAATGTAATAAAATATATAATAATGATTGTAGTGTGCCATAAAATTTCAGTATCTTTAAAATTGTGTAACAATAAGAAAAAAGTGAAGCACACTGCATTAGAAAAAAATACTTCATTAAGTGAACTCAGCTGCACATTTACTAAAAGGATATCCTTTTAAGCATACATATGTTTATGTTGAATAACAGGAGATTCATGAATATATAATATTGGTACTATCAATTGTAATTAAAATAAAATTTAAATAATTAATAAATTTAAATAATTTGCAAACAATATATATTATATTGCCATAATGTATATATTTGCTTTAATGAGCTTGAAATAAAACATTGTAAACACAATTAATATCAGAAATAAAATTAGAATTTTATTTATAAAATTAATAAAATTTTATTTTTAAAATTTATCAATAAATCAGAAAATTATTATTATTATGTTTAATATATAGAATTCTATTTGGATTTTTGTTTATATTTTTTTTACATTCTCTTGAACAATAACAAATATTATTCTAACTCTGACTAATAGACAACTAAATGCTATCTCCAATATTCCATTAAAATCTTCCACTGGTGAAAAACTTTAATGCTAATAATAATTGTATTTAACTGGAAAAAACTTGATTTTATCATTAAAAATACTGAAATTTGATTTTAATTCTTCACAAAGTCACACTGCCACTTCTTTTTGATAATCTAAATTTTTTAATGCACCCCAAGTATTCAAATGTTTTCTCAAAACTATATTACATCTCAAAATTACATTGTTTTTTCCAAAAACTCCTGCATACTTATTGTCTCATCTGAGATATAGATAAATCTATCACTCAAAAGAAAGAGAATTTTTGAAATGATAAAAATTTTCTCTGAATAATTTTTCTTCTTAAATATATTGTAACATCAACATGTAGCAACGATATTGTCTCTCTAGTGCAGCCATTCTCAATCTGCAGCTTGCCAAGCTCTTAAGTGCAGCCCGGAATGCACAGTCACAAATTTAATGAAAGCGCTGAAGGAATTCTTCTCCCACATGCAAAAAATAAAAAAAGATAAAAATTCTGATATAAAATTTTTTTTTTAAATCTGGAAAAGTTAGAATTTTCCTAATTTGCTAGGTCCTTCCTGATGCACTCATAAAATGTTTTTTTCATTCATTACTTATAGAATTTTATAAAATAAATTTTTAAAAAATTCGTGAATGCCATAGGTCTACATAAAAAGCACTTTATGCAAGGCAAAAAAAACTTTTTTAATCATCTATAACGTTTTTGGACTAGATAAGAGTCCATCTTCAGTACAACGTTATCTAGCCTAAAAGATTTTTTAGGTTATCTAGTCCGAAAACATTATAGATGATTAAAAAAAAAAGTTTTTTTTGCCTTGCATAAAGTGCTTTTTATGTTGTTCTAGTTATTTATAGCAAGAGCTGTTTGTACCCTAATTTATGCCATAGGTCAGTTTGGAAAAAACTGACCTATGGCACATGAATTTCATGTGCCTTAGGACACGAATTGAGAAGTCAAGTTTTTTTTAGAAGTCAGATTTTTTTATGTGACGCCCAGGGTTGCAGAGTCGGATGACTCTGACTCTGACTCCACCCAAAAACTTCCAACTCCCCGACTCTGACTCTGCAACCCTGGTGACACCAACTGATTGTTGACTGCTGTTATAGCATTTTGTGGCCCGCTTAATGTAGCAACCAAATGTATGCAGCCCGCTTAATGTAGCAAACAAATGTATGCGGCCTGGGGAAAAAAAAGGTTGAGAACTACTGCTCTAGTGAAACAACCAATTGGAAGTGCTATTTGCTCTTTGGCATCAAATAATTTGTTTGGAGAAACAATTTTTGTAGAGACAAACATACCCTCAGATTTATATTTCTATTTCATTAACTATGGCAAATTTCTTTTGCATGTTTTATTTTGATTTAGTTTTCTCTTTTAAACTTGTTATTTTAATATTTTAAAATGCTTCTTTAAATAATGCTTATTAATAGTAAAATCTGTTATTTCCAGCTGGCATAGGGATGATTTGCTTCTTCATATTAAACAATAAAAAGTTCCTTTTGACAAATTATAAGACAGATCTTCATTAAAAAAAAATATAGGCAATCCCCAACTTATACATAGATTAATTTTAATTACAGATCTGGACCTGAACCCAGCTCCTTCCTGAAAAACTGAAGATGTGGTACTCAGAAATAAATCTGAATTCTCCAAAATGTAAGTGACTGCTTTATCACACAATTCATGTGCTTATTCTCTAATATAATTATTTTTAATATTATATCTTTGTGACCTACTAGTATTGTATAACATACTCTGACTTACATAGATTTGATTTGTTTAGGATTTCACAGAACGACCCATTTACATAAGTTGGGGACTGCCTGTAAATGAAAACTTATCTTAAAATCAATAAAATATAGCAACTACTTCTATTTTGTTTCACTTATTAAAAAAATTTAATTTTTTTATTATTATGAAATATAAAGATAAAATTATAGTAAAATATACTGTACTTTTACAGAAGAGAACACTCATAGGTTTAAAATCTTAGAAGAATGAAGAATAAAGAAAGAGCATATATGAAAACATGAGGAGAAAGAGAAGAGATCCTGACAGATGATGTGTGCAAATTACTGCAACAATATTATCACAAAAACTGTAAAACTGCACAGTACATTAAATTATAAAAAAGATTTTTAAAAAATTTTGACATGCAAAATGTCTATATACTGCATTATATTACATTTTATGATATGTTTGTTTTTCATTATTTTTAAATTTTAATATATACTGTATAAGAAAAAATTATTCTTACTAATAAACTACACTTATTGAATATATGAAGCATTTACTAATACTCTACTTCTTCATTTAATAAAGTATCAAATTTTATAAATAATAAAGAATCAAAAATTTTTCATTTCTATTACAACAAAACATATTTATATAAAAATTCTGGTAAAATGCTGTCCTAACTTTTAAAATATCATTTCAGCATAATAATTTCATTTTTTATGACAAAAATTTATCTAATAATATGAATGAATTTTTATCCATCATTTAAATACTTATTTCATAAGTCCATTTATTTATAAGAGATAGAGAGGAAAATTCAGGATTGCAGTGAAAAAATTACAATTAGTGCTGAAATAATAATATATTGAGATAATTAATGAATGGTTTAAAAAATATTCATTGTCTAAAGAATGAAAAGAAAGAAATATACAATTTATCATTACTAATTTTTTTATTACAAAATATTATATCATAGGATCTTTGCACACAGACATCATTTATATATATTACAGTTATTTTTAGTATGTTAAATACATTATTAAGAATTTTTTGTGTTTTAGCATTTATCTGTATTATTTTGAAATTCCAAATTAATAATCTGTAAAATTAAAAAATACTTACGAGGTACACAGCTGCCAAATTTGTCAGGATATTCTGACATTAAATCATCATTAATCCTGTCTTTTAGAGGGCCTAATATGATGACAGGCCTAGTGTATGTAACTGTAAAAAAATATCTTCTTAGAAATAAAAATAAAAATTTTCATTTAATTAGCACTAATTGAATACTGTCCAAAACAGAATTATAAGAAATAACAGATATATGCTCACTTCACATACTCCATGCATCTAAATGGCTGAATGATGATGATATAATCTTGCATAGAGATTATTTATTATTTATTTTTATTTTTCAGAAACAAAGTAATTAAACACAAGTAGCAGAATATAAGGAAGAAAACTTGTTGCATGATTATGCATAATTTAGCCATTAGATGCATAGGCTAGACAAAGTGAACTTGTACCAAATAATAATTTATAATTTTGGTGTGAAATGGTAGGAATAGAGAAAATGAAGCAACATTAAAATTTGCATCTTATAATTATACAATAATTTTCCATTTTCTTTGCATAAGGTCTTCTTCAGTTGTACTACTCAATACAGCTGAAGATGACCTCACAAATAGGTCAAAAATGTTTGTGATTAAATTTTTTCTCCCCTGATCAGTGTTTTTTTTATCAATGAATTTTAATTTCACATTAGGAAGTAAAATATGAATTTAGATTTTGATAATCTTCAAATGAAACAGAGATTTAGAAAAAATTGTAGAAGCTTGATTTCTTATATGTTATTCACATAATGTTAGTGATTAACAACATATTTTATCTAGAATCTATATATATATGTTACAGACAGAATCAGATTTTAGGCCCAAACTAGTTTTGCCTAGTCTAAACTAGTTTCAATAAATAGTGGAAATTAAAACTATGATTGACTGAAACCAAATTTAGACAAAACCAATTTTGTTGAAGCTAATTTTAGCAAAAGTAATTGAAAGAATTACAGATATGCACATTAGTCAATTTGAGAGACAGATACATTATCAAAAAATTTCTAAAATAAGTGACTGAAAACATAAATTTATGAATTCAAAATATCAAAATGCTTCACAGTAGCATTAGAAAAAAAATATACATGATAATTTGATACAGAAGATAAATAAACAAACACATCTAATTGCATTTTAATAAATTAAAATAAGCAAGATTTAGCATATTAAAATCAGGTTTATGAATAAATGGCCAGAAGAAACTGAAAAAAATGTTATTTTACTTTCACTTACTACTAATTATTGAATGAATAATAATATAATAATAATATTATTATTATAATAA
>AYEL01018325.1:0-12649 GCA_000484575.1 Olivierus martensii
ACACACAACATCCAGGATGCATTCACCCAAAAAATTAGCAAATACACAGAATTCTCACAAGAAATTAAGCGTCTCTGGGGAATGCAAAAGGTTTTAACAGTACCCATCATTCTATCCTCAACAGGAGTAATTCCCCACACTCTACACAAAAGCCTCGGAACATTGGATTTACACCCCAAGACATATATAACACTACAAAAGGCATCACTACTCAATGCATACAACATAGTAAGAAAGTTTCTCAGCATTGACACAGACAGTTAGTTAATACACAACTAAAACATCTCAAGTAGCTGTCTTGACTCTTGTCCAACATAGCACTTTTGCTCCGGAGTTATTCCGTGCTCACATTGACATACCCCAATATAATAATACTTTAGATAATCTATCTTAATTTTATTTTATTAATAGCTATTAATATAAATATATAGTTTTATAAAATAAAAATTCAAAATAACTTACAACTTTTGTCAATAAAATTAAATACTTTTCACATAATTCCCTGAGATTGTCATTATGTTGTAGAGTTTTCCCTAGAAAATTATTTAAATTTGTAAAAATATAAGACAACATTGACAAACTGAACATACTATCCATCTAATATTTATCAAAATTTTTAAAATCTACTTACGGCACTCAAGGAAAGGCTTAATATGCTGGAAGACAATAGTAATAAATTGAACTGCTTCTTCTACTCGATGGGGTTCTTTGAAACCATGAACAACAAGCATTCTTAAAACTAAAATATTTAAGTTCAATAAATATATTATTTAATTTTTAACAATTAATTATCTGTAAACAGGATGATTTAAGAAGATATGTTATAATTTGAACTAATTTCTGAGTAATTGTGAATAAAAATG
The DNA here is from genome assembly GCA_000484575.1 of Olivierus martensii. NCBI lineage: Eukaryota > Metazoa > Arthropoda > Arachnida > Scorpiones > Buthidae > Olivierus > Olivierus martensii. The sequence continues at coordinate 864 of AYEL01018325.1, forward strand.
TTCATATCAAAGGAGGTCTGGTTTTGAATATTTATGGAGTTATAACAGTTTAAATATTTTTCATAAAGTTACCAAACTTTACTTATAATCCTCTTTAAAGAATTCTCTATAGTATTTACAAATTCTATGAGCTGGAATTAAGTGTTAAAAATACAGTTAATTCAATAGTGAAAGACTGACATTGTTGGGTATCATCAATTAAAAAGGAAAAAAACAGTATTGATTTATATTCCTACCAAATTTAATTCATTATTTAATGCAATCATATATAGTATTAGATAATTATTACAAAAATATTTTAATGTTAGATTAGTTATTCTTTATGAAATCAACAAAACTAGAATTTATAATTATTAAGCCAAAACAAGCTAAATGACTTGTAGATGGATTAGAATTTATTAAAAATTATTTAGAATAAACTATTAATTTAAAATAACATTAACTAATTAATTAATGGCTTTTCCATTGAGGTCTTATGGCTGCACATTTAGCCCAAGTGGGAAAACTTTTATTGGTCTAATACTAATCATTATATGAGCTGTTCACAAGCCAAATCGATTAACTCCACTTTCTGAACTTTTTTAAATTTTAGTATCAAAACACTTGATCGACTCTTAACTATTTATATTAAAAATAAATTTCTTTAATAGTTAGGCTTAACACCACTAAATGACAACAATTTTTTTGGCCACAAATAATAAATAATTTATTTCAGAAGCCAATACCATTAACTCATACACTAATATAAATCGTGGCAATAATTCAATTCAAACGTTTATAAGTGTTATATTATGCATCAGATATTTTTTTAATTTACCCTTCAAAGTTAGAATTATATTTTTACATCTTTTAAAATCACTAAATTGGAAGGCTAAATTGAAAAACGTGTAGGTAAGGTGTGATATCGTCTAGATGAAAGATTTGGGCAATCAGTTTTTATTCAATAAATTTTTTGGTTTTAGTCAAGGTCTTTCTTTTGTCATTTAGGGTAGCAAATGTTTATTAGTGTCATATTATGCCTGAGATATTTTTTACCATTCAAAATTAGAATTATATTTTTATATCTTTTAAAATCACTAAATTGGAAGGCTCAATTGAGAAACGTGTAGGAAAGATGTGATACCACCTAGATCTTAGCTAACCAGTATTTATTCGATAAATTTTTTGGCTTTATTTAAAGCCTTTCTTTAGTCATCTAGGAAACAACAATAAGAATTTAGTTAAATAATTTTTTAATACAATAGTATATATTAGACAATAACAGTAAACTGTTCATGTTGTCATAAAAATTAAAATAATTAATCTGTTACTTTTATATCTGAATATTAATAGAATAATGCCTTTGTAACATAAATAATTTATTATATTAATCAAAGTAAAATATGATTAAATACAAAAATAAGACAAGCCATATGAAAACTACTGCAACTAAAATTTGATTCCCACTAGCACGGAACCACAGTGGAAAATGTGTGTGCAAAAGTAGCACAGTTCTGACATCATATCGTGATGTAAAAACTGCTATCATCCAGTATCTAGATGGATTCAACTTTTCCATGATGATAAAATCCGTCAAGGTAACATCCACCAATGCATTTTGTGATGTTGAATTGAATGGAATCCATGCATTTTGTGAGGTTGAATTGTTGGCAACCTTGAGTGAATCAAGATGGTGGGATTCTCTATCATTAAATCTCAACTCTTTAATCAAAATTGCATTGAAACATTGTTTGTATTTCTTCTTATAAATATTTTTGATCCAACATTTTCCTCTTCCTTGATTTTGTTTCAGTTTTCTCATTTACTGCAGCTGTTAATAATTTATATCTTTGTGCTTGGCCTCATTCTTGCAAAGCTCTGACATTGTCTAGCAACCAAACTTTTGTTTAGCATTTGAAATATATACTGTATTAACTTATTTTTAAAAATAGTTTGAAGACTGAATTCGATGGTATTATTATTTTTTATTTTCACTTGCCAAATCGATTAACTCCATCAGTACAAAAATTGTAAAAGTAACAATTACTCCAAAGATATACTATCTTATTCATTTTATATGCTGTTAGATAAAAGCTAGACGAGTAATAATACATTCTACAATGTTTATTTGAATTTATATTTTAAAAGGAATTTTAAAAAGTAATTTATATTATTTTATCATTTTTCTCTACTTTTTGTTTTGTGGAGTTAATGTGTATTATTTTATCATTTTTCTCTACCTTTTGTTAATCGATTTGGCAAGTGGTCCTTCAAAGTTGCTAAATTGTCCATATGTCCTTGGAAACAAAGTTTTTTTTTAAATATCTACACAACTAAAAATCACATGAAATGAGGTCAGGCAAACAGGCTGGCCATTTTGCACGGAATGCTCAACTATAGTCTGTTTCAAGATAACTTGACAGCCGAATCACCAAAGGTAACACTGTATTCATACGCGATTTGTAAATAACAACAATGATTTAGGGTACAACAATAAGAATTTAGTTAAATAATTTTTTAATACAATAGTATATATTAGACAATAACAGTAAGCTGTTCATGTTGTCATAAAAAAATTAAAATAATTAATCTGTTACTTTTATACCTGGATATTATTAGAATAACGCCTTTGTAAGATAAATAATTTATTATATTAAACAAAATAAAAGATGATTAAATACAAAAATAAGGTGGGCCATATAGAGACTCTACTGTGACTAAAAGTTGATTCTCACTAGCATGGAACCATGGTGGAAAATGCGCACGACAAAAGTAGCATGGTTCTGACATCATACCGCGACATAAAAACTGCCATCGTCAAGTGTCTATATCAGGGATGTCAAACCTTTTGTCTTTCCTGGGCCACATTTGAAAAAAAAATTGTCTCGGGCTGCACATAAAATATGCTAATTCTAACGATAGTTGTTAAGCATAAAGTTAGTAAATAATATACAATATATATCCACCATGACAAATAAGCAAAAATGTCTTCGCATAATAATCTTTGACTTCTTTTCATTCAGAAATTTTTTAAAATCATTGAGCAGGTCAAGAAATTTTAATCACTGAAATAAGAAATATTTTAGAATATAGAAATAGGAAATGTAGATAGGTATTTAAATAATAAAAATTTCATTAACTTCATTAAGTACATAAAAATCTTAATGTTTTAAGGAAGTTTACAATTTTACGTTGGGCTGCATTCATTACAGCACTGCGCCTTACTTATGTGCAGCCTGTGGGCCACGGGTTGGACAGCCCTAGTCTAGATGGATTCAACTTTTTCGCGACGGTAAAATCCATTGAGGTAACATCCACCAATGCATTTTTGTGACATTGAATTGAATGAAATCCATTCATTTTGTGATGTTGAATTGTTGGCAACCTTGACTAAGCGCGAGCGGGATTCTCTATCATTAAATCTCATCTCTAATCAAAATTGCATTGAAACATTGTTCATATTTCTTCTTATAAATATTTTCAATCCAACATTTTCTTCCTCAATTTTGTTTGTTTTCTCATTTACTGCAGCTGTTAACTCTTAGTACTCGTCCTCGTTCTTGCAAAGCTCTGACATTGTCTAGCAACAAAACTTTTGTTTAACATTTGAAATATATACTGTATTAACTTATTTTTAAAGATATTTTGAAGATTGAATTTGATTATTATTATTATTTTTTATTTTCACTTACCAAATCGATTAACTCCCTCAGTCAGATAAAAATTGTAATAAAAGTAAACGATTACTCTAAGAATATATTATCTTATGCATTTATATGCCGTTAGATAAAAGCTACACCTGTAATAATATATTCTACAATGTTTATTTGAATTTATATTTTAAAGGGAATTTTAAAAAATATTATTTTATCATTTTTCTCTACTTTTTGTTTTGTGGAGTTAGATCGGAAGTATTTTATAATTTTTCTCTACTTTTTGTTTTGTGGAGTTAATCGATTTGGCAAGTGAGCGGCTCATATAATTTATCTAAAATAGAAATTCAACAAAATCCTGATATTCTAGTTATGATATTGAGGCATTAATCTGAAGATCTTTAGTTTGATTCTGGATAAGCACAAATTTTTATTTTGATAATTATCTAAATTAGAGTTAAATTATCAATTATTAGAAGGAGAATATTAGATTAAAGTTATAGTTTATTCTAAATTATTCCATTAGAGATCATTTGCTTTAGATTTATATTTACATACAATTAATAGCAAAGTATTGATAAATCAAAATCTAATCATAAAATTATCCATCATTAAAATTATTTTTTCCATGAATATTGATGGATTGGTCATTAATTACAAAATAATAACCTGATTGTGAGTACAAATGACATAAGTTTTAATACATCTAAAATAACAATGTGATAAATGTTCAAAAATTCATTTTTTAATACATTTTGATTCATTCATCATTTTTGATTCATATTCAATTACTAAGAAATATTTTTAAAATTTTACTAGTTTTCAATTTCTGTTTGGATAATTACAGTATTTATAAAGAATAAAACTTAATCATTCCTTATGCCATTCAATGATTAGTAAATAAAATTTATCTTACCTTTTAATGAAAACAATGATTTCTCTAAACTAATGACATTGTCTTGTTTTTGCATAGCAGATTGTAGAAATGTTTGAGAATGAGTATTCCATAATTGGAGTATGTAGCTAAAAATGTTACTTGTGAGCTAAAAAAAAATTATTTACATTTTTGTCAGTAATATTTGTAATATTTGTTGTATGATGATCATTTTTTATAATAATTTTATCATCATTTTTAACAACCAAAAGCTTTTATTATGAAAACATCTTTAATAAATGAAGTAAAAAATATATTTAGAACTTTAAATATTTATATTGCACCAAAATTACAATTCACTATAAAAAATTTAATTTATTTAGGCAGAACAACACAGTCGGTGTTAAATGTTGACCATGTAGTATACATGAATAGTTAGAATGTACGTGTCAGCAACCACATGTATACATAGGGGAACTAAACGAGAATTAAAAATAAGGTTAAATGAACATAATAGGTGCATTAGATTAAATCAAAAAAGTCTGGCATAGCAATTCATTCTTTTAGAAAATAAATGTAGTATAAATAATAATTTTATAAAGATCTTAATCTTTTTACATTTTTTCGTTTCTGCTTTATTTTATGAATTTTATTTTATTAAAAAAGCAGAATTAGAGAATAAAAATTTAATAGTTAATAATAAAAATGGATTAGGATTACCAAACATTTGGTGGGATGTTATTTTCTCCTAGGGGCAGTATAATAAAATTGATAAATAAGATATAAATTAAGTAAACGATTCTAGAAAGTAGGTGATTCCTAATTAGTTAGTGTGGAAATTTTGGTTTGTATTTGAAAATAGGAAGGATAACTAAGGTAATAAAATTTAAAATTTTAATAACTGTAATAATTTATAAATTGATGAATATTAATGTAGATAGAGTTAAAAGAAAAAATAAGGAATAAAGAATTAGTTAAACTTTACTGGAATGCTGAGAAGAATTTTTTGGTTATGTTAAAAAGATTTTTAAAAAATGTTAAATATATTTGGCTTAAAATGTTGGATTTAAAAGAAATTTGGAGGTATGTCTGTTTTTTATTTGGTTTTTTAAAATTATTAATTCGTGAATTTACATTGAAAAATGATAGTACATTACTTAGGTGTTTCCTGAAGGAAAGTGAGCCATATTTACTAAAAATAATATGTAATGTTGAAGAAATTCTTGCATTAGTAGAGTTTTTTAGATTAATAATAAGGTAAATAAAAGAATTTACAATTTGATAAAAGTAATTGGTTATAATTTCATAAAAGTAATTATATATAATTTGTTGAGACCATTGTAGAAATAAAGTTTAAATGTAGTGTTATTTAGAAAATTTTGTGTAAATAATTGCTTTAATTAAATTGGTATGTAAAAAATTTTTTTAATTTTACTGTTAGTTTTATGATGTAAATATTAATATGTAAAAAATATCTTCTAGCATGGCTAAATTGGAACTGAAGAGGGCAGTTAAGCCAAAATGCATTTTCTGTGATAGCTATGCAATTCTTGTACTTTAAAGAATTAAATGTGAAAATTTTTAAAATATAAATAAATTTTTGGGTTTTAAAGAAATGTTAATTTAAATTGTGGAATGGCCGTTAATAGTTGTAATAAACCAGTGTGAACAAATGGAATAATTCATATATGTCCAAAACAAATTAGTGGTAAAGCAAAACACTATGAAAAATAATTTATCATCTTTAATAAATGTTAATTTTTAACACAAATTCTAGTTTTCAGAAACTGATATATTCAATCTTGAAAACTTTGTCATGTAATACTGAATAGGGTATGTCGGTTTTTAAAAACCGGATTTATTGGATAAATTTGTAAAATTCGAAAACTGGTTTTTAAATTTAAAAATCCGATTTTAGATACTAAAACTAATATATAAAAATTAATTAATTATTTAATTAAAAACGTTTATATTTTGACTTGGAAATCACTTTAATAAATAAAATTATAATAAACTTTTGCTATATTTGCAAAATCCACAAAATATTTCAACAAAGTCTAGTGTATTTCCACTAGCTTCAAAACTTGATATTATTAAATTATCTGGAAAAATATTGTCTAGAATATATCCAAATTCTTATATGGAAACAGATTTCGATGATGAATACACTGATACCTTGAAAACGATAAAGCTAAGTTCAGTAGCCACTGAGAGAGTTTTCTATTTCATTAAATTTTGTAACTAGAATAAGAACAAGATTAAGTAATCATTCAGTGGATATTTTAATGTTTTTTGAAATCATATTTCCTGAAGAAATTTACTAAATGAAATAAAAATTTATAATTTATATTTCGTACAGATTTTATTTTATTTTTTTATTATTTGGTATGTTGGTGTATATTTTATTTTGTTATATTTTTTGTAGTTCCATAAATATATAAATAAATTGAAAAATTTAAAGTAGATGTAAATATTTTTTACTGTAGGCTTGTTGGCACCGTAATTCAATTGATGCGAGGCGCACTCTAGTGACTATTAGAAAAATTAAGAACTGCTAAACAATGGCAGAAAACTATTATGGTGGCAATTATTGCCACAAGTACATCCGTGATTATTGTCGTGTTGTTGGATATCATAAAAATGATTATAGTATACCAAATGTCTCTACATTTAGTATTCCTTTATTTCTTACTGTAACTGAATGTTACTTGTTGATTCTTATTTGAAACAGGTACAGCTGAATGCTGCAAACTTTGTAGGACATTGAAACGGACAAATTATTGCATAACTCTGGGGCTATTAAAGAAATATTATCCACATTTATATTGTATTTTAGTTTTCCAAATAATTTCTCCAGTGTCATCGTCTGTTTGAACCCGTTCTTATTTGATGATTTTCCCATGTTTACAGATGAAAAGTGCAAGTCTTATTATTTTCTCTATTTATAAATCAGATGATTGCTGCAGCATGTTTGCATAGATCCTGCATTCCAGCAATACAATTGCATTGACCCATCCTTCTGTCATCCACAGATTTGTGCATTTTTTCTGGATTTTTTCTGCTTTGTCTTTTATTGATTTTGTCTCCTTATAACGTAAACAAAACTTTCGTACTCCAGATTTACTCACTGTTTCATCTACTTGTCTTGCAATTTCAACATAGGAAAGGCCAGTTTCATGTAATACAACAATTTTGCATCTTTTTCTGGGTGTCCAGTCAACTCTTTTATTTGGTGTCATTGCTCTATATCTATAATATACACTTTAAATTTGATTAAACAGATTCACAGATTCAAATATTCACAGATTCGCCAATTGTGCTTCTAATAACCAACTTTCACTAATAACCAACTTTCTATCACAGAACAAACATCAAAGCTCTCTTGTCCAGACTTGAAACATGATATACTGCTATTGCCAATTTGATTGGTTTCCAGAACAAGTAGATTTTTATGAAACAGCTTCTGTTTGTTAGGGGATTTAGGCAGGGAGGCCTTAAGATAGGTATTGATTATTAAAAATTTGACGAATCCATCGTCCAGAAACGTCCAGCGCTCATTAATTGTAAAAGAGTTGTGTTCCATCATAACAATGCAAGACTACACACAAGTTTGATCACCTGCCAAAAAGTATTGGAGCTTGGATGGGATGTGTTGCCACACCTACTATACTTGTTGACCTTGTACCGTCAGACTTCCACTTGTTTCACTCTCCTTGTGTGGTATGACGTTCAATTCAGATAAGGTTGTAAATCAGCACCTTGTTCAGTTTTTTGCTGACAAAGAGAGGTCCTTCTATGAACGAGGAATTATCCCTGAAAGATGGCAAAATGTTATCAAGCAAAATGGGCAATATATCTTTGATTGATCTTTGTTCTTTATATAAATAAATATACTTTTTAAAACTTAGAAAAAATGCATCATGACTTTTCAGACAACCCAATAAATACAGTTCACTGTCACTATTTAGTAGGGTAGCCTTTATTTTTTATAACAGCATCACATTGACTTTACATTGAACTGACAAGTGTTTGAAGCTCTTCTTTCATTATTACATGATGCCAGGAAGCAATTATAGTCTCAATTAATTGCCTTTTATTTGATGGATGCCTCATTTGTACAAGGTTTTCAAGCAGTGTCACAAATTTTGTATTGGATTCAAGTCAGGGCTGTTTCCTGGCCAGGTCAACAATTCAATGCCTCTTTCTGTGAACCACTGCTTACATAGTTTTGCTGTATGACAGGGAGCTGAGTCCTGCTGAAAAAGAAATGTTGCATTATTGGGGAAAAGATCCCTGATGGAAGGTAGCAGTTTTGGTTCCAGAATGGTGTCGATATATTTTCTTGTATTCAGCATACCGTCAATTACATGAAAGCGGCCAACACCATCTGCTGACATGCATGCCTAAATCATAACACTGGTTGGGTTCTTTGGAGTTGCTGAAATGCACTCAGAATGTAGCTCTTCTCCTAATCTATGTCTCACATATTTTTGCCCATCATTACCAAACAACGATATCCTACTTTCATCACTCCAAATAACTTGCTTCCACTGATCATCTATCCATTCAATGTGTTCTTTAGACTACTAAATTAGTTTCTGATGGTGCTTTTTTTCGGAATTCTACCTCTTAGTCCAACAACTGATAATCTTCTTCTTATCGTTCTTGAATTGACAAAAACACTAATTGTACCCAGTTCTCCCCTGATGATCTCAGATGAAATTCTTCTGTCCTTGAGACAATCTTTTTATTCTTCTGTCATCCACAGATTTGTGCATTTTTTCTGGATTTTTTCTGCTTTGTCTTTTATTGATTTTGTCTCCTTATAACGTAAACAAAACTTTCGTACTCCAGATTTACTCACTGTTTCATCTACTTGTCTTGCAATTTCAACATAGGAAAGGCCAGTTTCATGTAATACAACAATTTTGCATCTTTTTCTGGGTGTCCAGTCAACTCTTTTATTTGGTGTCATTGCTCTATATCTATAATATACACTTTAAATTTGATTAAACAGATTCACAGATTCAAATATTCACAGATTCGCCAATTGTGCTTCTAATAACCAACTTTCACTAATAACCAACTTTCTATCACAGAACAAACATCAAAGCTCTCTTGTCCAGACTTGAAACATGATATACTGCTATTGCCAATTTGATTGGTTTCCAGAACAAGGACTGTGATTGGCCAGTAGAGTTTGAAATTTCAATCCACTTCTTAGCTCAATCACATCTGTGTTTGTTTTTTAAACTAAAGCAGCATAACTTTTTTGTTGTGCAGATATTTGAATACTGTTTTTTGTATTGAATTCTGCATTAAATTATCTTTCAACTGATATATATATATATATTTGAATTTTGTAAAATGTAATATTTATTATAGGCATGCAAAGTTGCAAAACATGAAATTTTCAAAAAGTGTCCACAATTTTGATATTTGAATTTTGTAAAATGTAATATTTATTATGGGCATGCAAAGTTGCAAAACATGAAATTTTCAAAAAGTGTCCACAATTTTGGCCATCACCACTGTATATATATATATATTTTGAAAAAATTCGAAAATCGGTTTCGAATTTTTTTTCGAAATTCTGGAATTCGAAAACCGGTTTTTTTAAAAATCAGTTTTTGTATAAACCCTAATACTGAACTAATTACTGTTTCAGAATCATATACTTTTTAATAATTATAGATAAAATTAAAAACAAAATAGCATGTATCTCTATTTATTTACTTTTTAAATTATAAACAATTATTTGAATGTAAGAAAAATAGATTTAAAATATACTAATCAAAATACTGATAATGCAATACATTTCAAATAAAATCTTAGCATTTTTTAACAACATTAACAAATAATTTTTAAATATATGAGAAATGAGAGAAATGACAGACCACCAATAATAAAATTGGGATTATATAAAATATTAGAAATATTAGCATACAAACACTATATGCAATAATGAAAATTTATTCTAAAAAGTAATGTTTTCAATCCATATTGGATTCTCCTCAGCTTCTATATGGAACATAGTTTAAAAATTTGAAAATTTTATATACATCATTCCAGTTATTACATCGTTATTTACAAAAAAGTTACTAATATTTCAGAGAGTAACAAAAATAAAAATACATTATTAATAAGAGATAAATATTATAAATAAATTATTAAACATGGACATACTGACAAAAATAAGAATAAATTAAATATTGACAATTCAAACCTATGGGTAATTCCATAACTCCATGCATTAGAGAATGTTGTACAGTGGGTGATTGGTTAACGAACAGTTCGGATAATGAATACTTTCTTGAAGGATTTTTATGTTTGGTTAACGAAAACATGTTCAGATAACGAACACTTCACAGAATAAACTGTAGGACCCGCAGATTGACCAAATGACAGATCAGCTGGATGGCTGCATGGTAAAGCTGTGGCTTACCAAATGACAGATCAGCCGGATGGCTGCGTGGTAAAGCTGTGGCTTACCATTTGGAGGATCTGGGGATCCCACTCCTCTAATTTTTTAGGAGAGATTTGGGCCCGGACCATTGAAACCCATCCTTCAATCTTCCAGTTGACCCTATCTTGGATGTTGGTCAGCCTGTGATGATGGCGGCTCTATAAATGGCCACCGCCAGATAAAAATATGCATGAGAATATTTCGGCTTAACTAATCTAACGGAATGACAGGCTTATTAGGCCTTTCATGGGATATTTCTGGCTTAACGAACCTAACGGAATGACAGGCTTAGGCCTTGCGCGTTCGTTAACTAACTGCCAGATAAAAATATTCCATGAGGATATTTCAGCTTAACTAATCTAATTGGAATGACTAACTTAGGCCTTGTGTGTTCGTACACTTATGAGTAAGGATGGAAGAACAGTAGTTTTTCCCAATTAAAATGAACTCAGAGACAATTGTACACTTATGAGTAAGGATGGAAGAACAGAGTTTTTCCCGATTAAAATGAACTCAGAGACAACATAAAACAAATCATAGATTTATTAAAGAAGGTAAGAGAGAGATTTTACAATTTTTGGTGTTAAAATGGCACCCATATCAGGTTAAGGTCAATAGGCTTGGAGATCTCTACTACGACAATGCTATTAATTACTTCCGAAAAATCCTGATTCCTTCAGGATTTTTCAGAAGTGATTAGGAAGGAGAGAAAAGCAATCGATATTGGGCAAATTCTTTATTGAAAAATAAACATAATAGATGAAAATGCAAGACTATGTATGTATATATTATTGTTATTACATATAAATAAACA
>AYEL01018326.1:0-10650 GCA_000484575.1 Olivierus martensii
GGAGAACGTGGGAAGTAAGTTAACTTTTAAACTAAAATATAATACGTTAGCATATAGGAAAATAACGATAAATAAATAGAGTGCATAATAAAATAAAAATAGGACAGGTCCAAGTTAACTTCCTCACATGCCTATCATTCCGTTAGGTTAGTTAAGCCGAAATATTCTCATGGAAAATTTCTATCTGGCGGTGGCTACTTATAGAGCCGCCATCATCAAAGGCTGACCAACACCCGTGATGGAGTCAACCGGAAGATTGAAGGATGGGTTTCATCGGGCTGGGCCCAGATCCCTCCTGAAAAATTGGAGGAGTGGGACCCTTGGATCCTCCAGAATGTTAAGCCACAGCTTTACCATGCAGCCATTGGGCTGTCTTGTCATTCCTTCAGTCCGCGGGTCCTACAATTTGTTCTGTGAGGTGTTTATTATCCGAACATGTGTTCGTTAACCAAACATAAAAATCTTTTGAAAAAGTGTTCATTATTTGATTTGTTCGTCATCCGAACTGTTCTTTAACCAATCACCCACTGTATTGTTTAATATGCTAGCAAATGTTCCTTAATGTAAAACTTTTGGATTTTTATTAAAATTTTTTACTTTCTGTTGGATATTTAATTCAAGTGATTGAACACAAATCTTTCTCTGCTTTTCTCTTTATAATAAAAGACAAAAAGCAACTCTAAGCAAAAATACTATTACAATTAAAGGAATATTTTTGACCACTACTATCTTGTCTACTACAGTAGAGAGATCTCTGCATTATATAGTTCTATATTACTATATAATAATAAAAGTTACTAATTATTGTATCATAATAAGTTATTATATAATATATTGATTACAGAGTTACTTATTATATAAGTAAACTTTGTAATCAGTTCAAGTTAACCATGTAACTATAGAGAACTGAGTCATTTTTAATATTTTGAAAAAATATTAACTTATACTTGAATTGATACTGCTTTCCTGATTGCATTCAATTGAAAATCAAAATAGGTAGTAACTTTTTGTTCTCTGGGACAGTTAACAAAGATTTGGTGGAAGGGGAAGAAATCTCAGTAACATTAAGCAAAAAAATCCTTGCAGTATTTAGTAGTAAGTAAAAATAAAATTAAATTCTTAATACACAAGTGCCAAATTTCTTAACTAAAATTTCCAAATTTTAAACGATTTTTTTTTTTATGAATTGTGTTGAATTTTAGAGAATTTAATATAATAAAATAAAATTCAGCCTTATCTGCATTTAAAAATAGTTAAATTATTACTAGTTATTACTATGAATATGTTTTATAAATGAAAGAATTTTCTTTGAATTTAAAACAAACTGAAGCAATTTCCATTAAAAATGTAGCAATAAACCATAAATATTTTAGGAAAATTATAGTGATTAATTTAAAAATTTTTATTTATAATAAAACTAAGTTTCATATTTAGAGATTTATTTTGTACTATTAAATTACATATTCATGAAAATTTTATATTATAGAGTGATATTCCTGAAGGTGCAGTTAGAATGGAAATTGAAGAAGACGATACAGGAATGGATACAGGAAATGAAGATTCTGATATTGAATCTGGTCATACTACTACACAGGAACAAATAATTAAAGAAAGAAAAGGAGGTTAGTGTAAGTTAGTTCATTAGAATTGTAGAATAACACATTAAAAATAGAAAATTTATGATAAATTCAGAAATACAATATTTGATAAGCAGTCATATTTTTTCTTGTATATATTCATGAAAATTCTTCTGGTCTGTTAAGAGGCTATTATCGGCCATTCTGAATTATACATTACTGACATTCAAAGTGATCGTTAAAATATTTTCATTATTATTATTATGTTATAGTACCTCATAGTGGGCACGGAATATTACCGGGTCAAAGTGCTATGTTGGACACGAATCAAGACATAGCTACTTGTGATGTTTAATTGTGAGTTAACTGTCTGTGTCAGTGTTGAGAAACTTTCTTACTATGTTGCATGTATTGAGTAGAGATGCTTTTTGTAGTGTTATGTATGTCTTTGGATGTAGATCTAGTGTTTTGAGGCTTTTGTGTAATGTATGAGGGATTACTCCTGTGGAGGAGAGAATGATGGGTACTATAACTACCTTTTGCATTCCCCAGAGATGCTTAATTTCTTGTGAGAGTTCTGTGTATTTGCTAATTTTTTGGGTGAATGCATCCTGGATGTTGTGTGTGTCAGGTATTGAGATGTCTATAATGTAGGTAACTTTGTTTTGCTTGTCTATGAGAGTGATGTCTGGTCTGTTGTGGTGTATGGTTTTGTCTGTTAGGATTGTTCTGTCGTAGTACATCTTGTGTGTTGAGTTTTCTAAGATTGTGTCTGGTATGTATTTGTAATAAGGAGTGAGCATGTTTATTAATTTGTATTTGGTTGCAAGCTTTTGGTGTATTATGTTTGCTACTTGGTTGTGTCTGTGCAGGTAATCTGTTTGTGCAAGTAGCTTGCAACCAGATGTAATGTGTTGAATCGTTTCGGGTGCTATGTGGCATTTCCTACATGTGTCATTTGTTAATGTGCTGTCTTTCAGTATGTATTTTCTGTAGTTTTTCGTGTTTATTACCTGGTCTTGTATAGCTATTATAAACCCTTCTGTTTCAGTAAATAGATCCCCCCTGACTAACCAGCTGTTTGACGCTTTGGCGTCAATGAAGTGTTTCTGTAAGTCATGTGGATGTCTGCCATGGAGTTCCTTTTTACACCAGGATGTTTTCTTTTCATGTATGTGTGCAGTGTTGTCTATTTGGCATGGAGTGTTGTTCTGAAGATTTAGTGGTGTCATGTTTCTATCTGCCAAGACAATAGCTTTGTGTAGTTGTGATGTATGTTGTTTTTTATGGAAGAACTCTCTCAGATTATAGATCTGTCTGTCGTGTAAATGTGGGATGTCAATAAGGCCACGTCCTCCTTCCTTGCGTGGGAGAGTAGTTCGTTCTATGGCAGATTTCGGGTGATGGTACTGGTATTTTGTAAGTGTTGTTCGTGTTTTTCTTTGGAGTGATTCAAGTTCTGTCCGTGTCCACTGTATCACTCCAAAGGAGTAAGTTAGTATAGGTATGGCAAATGTGTTGATGGCTTTCACTGTGTTTTTTCCATTCAGATGTGTTTTGAGAATGTTATTTAATCTGATGGTGTATAGTTTTGATAATGTTTATTATTATTATTATTATTATTATTATTATTATTTTATTATTATTATTTTTTTGTGGGCACTGAGTATCTGGGCCAAAGTGCTATGTTGGACACGAGTCAAGACATAGCTACTATTATTATTTTATTATTATTATTATTTTTATTTTTATTGTGGGCACTGAGTATCTGGGCCAAAGTGCTATGTTGGACACGAGTCAAGACATAGCTACTTGTGATGTTTAATGGAGCTAAGTAACTGTCTGTGTCAATGCTGAGAAACTTTCTTATTATGTTATGTTTAAAGATGTCTGTGTGTCTGTGCTGAGAAACTTTCTTACTGTGTTGCATGTATTGAGTAGTTATGCTCTTTGAAGTGTTACGAATGTTTTGGGATGTAGATCTAGTATAACTAAATTCAAACAGCTTGAACTCAAAATTGTATAGAGAGATTATACAAGCACTTCTAGCAGTAAGAGTAAATACTTTTAACTTTAGCTACAAACGTTTTTGACCTATCGATCATTTTCAAATAGCATTTTAACTGTAACACTTTCAAACTAGTAGAACATAAATTGGAACAAAAGAATAAAAGAATAAATTACTAAACAACATTTAAAAAAATACATTCTAGTTGCTATGGCAACTGCATGGATGGTCCCATTATACATTAGAAACTTTATAAACTATATATTATGAGTAATATATTTAAAAAGAATAATTACAGAATAATCAGGTTTAGAAAAATCGTATAATAAACGTATAAATAAAGTCTATTATTGGATGGATAGGGTGTTTCCCTGCATGGTTTTGGTATTCAGCTTTTGTCTACGGCGTATTTCCATGCTTGGGGGAGTTCCCAACGGAGCGTATCGTTTAATAGGTTTTCTGCATCCTTCCTTCTTATGATCTCTAACATCTCTGTAATACATGGTTGGGTGCATGGTGGTATCGGCTTAATTACTTTTGCTTGACTCCATGTAACATCTATGTCTTTTGAGTAGGCTTCTATGGCTAGTGACGTTGTTAACTTTGCATTGGCGATATCTCTTCTGTGCTCCTCCATACGTTTTTTTAATGTTCTGGTTGTGGCTCCTATATAAGCAGCACTTTGATTCATTTGGTTGTCTCTGACTGGTATTTTATAGAAACGATAAAGACCCCCTCACGGACCAAGAACAAAAAGGCGTGTATAAAATATCAGTCAGAGACAACCAAACAAATCAAAGTGCTGCTTATATATAGGAGCCACAACCAGAACATTAAAAAAACATATTGAGGAGCACAGAAGAGATATCGCCAATGAAAAGTAAACAATGTCACTAGCCATAGAAGCCTACTCAAAAGACATAGATGTTACATGGAGTAAAGCAAAAGTAATTAAGCCGATACCACCATGCACCCATCCATGTATTACAGAGACATTAGAGATCATAAGAAGGAAGGATGCAGAAAACCTATTAAACGATAGGCTCCCTTGGGAACTCCCCAAGCATGGAAGTATGCCGTAGACAAAAGCTGAATACCAAAACCATGCAGGGAAACACCCTATCCATCCAATAATAGACTTTATTTATTCTAGTGTTTTGAGGCTTTTGTGTAGTGTGTGAAGGATTACTCCTGTGGAGGAGAGAATGATAGGTACTGTGACTATTTTTTACATTCCCCAAAAATGCTTAATTTCTTGTGAAAGTTTTGTGTATTTGCTAATTTTTTGGGTGAATGCATCCTGGATGTTGTGTGTGTCAGGTATTGAGATGTCTATAATGTAGGTAACTTTGTTTTGCTTGTCTATGAGAGAGATGTCTGGTCTGTTATGGTGTACAGTTTTGTCTGTTAGGATTGTTCTGTCATAGTACATCTTGTGTGTTGTTTTCTAAAATTGTGTCTGGTATGTGTTTGTAGTATGGTGTAAGTGTGTTTATTAATTTGTATTTGGTTGCAAGCTTTTGGTGTAATATTGCTTTTGCTACTGTTTTGTTAGTCTGTTTGTGCAAACAGCTTGCAATCCTACATAATGTTTTGAATTGTTTTGGGTGCATTGTGGCATTTCCTACATGTGTCGTTTGTTAATGTGCTGTCTTTCAGTATGTATTTTCTCTAGTTTATCGTGTATTATTTGGTCTTGTATTGCTACTATAAACACTTCTGTTTCTGTAAATAGATTCCCCCTGACTAACTAGTTGTTTGATGCTTTGGCATCTATAAAGTGTTTCTGAAGTTCGTTTCTGCCTCAAGGAGTTCCTTTCTTCACCAGGATGTTTACTTTTCTTGTATGTGTGCAGTGTTGTCTATTTGTTTTGGAATGTTGTTCTGTAGATTTAATGGTGTTATGCTTCTATCTGCCAAGACAATAGCTTTGTATAGTTGTGATGTATGTTGTTTTTTATGGAAGAACTCTCTCAGATTATATATCTGTCTGTTGTGTAAATGTGTGATGTCAATAAGACTTTTATTATTATTATTATTATTATTATTATTATTATTAGCATTATCTTTTAATCTAATTTTAAATTTTTTTTTTCATTATATATATCCCACATTTATCATTTTCCTGTATCCATAGTTTTCTCAGGAATCCTGACAAAAATGTTGAATCGACGTTACAGTATATATAACAGTATAAGTTCAGTTTGGTTTTTTCATTATACAGTACTGTATAATAAAAAAATTGAAAATTATACTTTTTTGACATGCAATTTCTTAATGTTATCAATCGGTTATCATCATCAATGTAGATTAGTCCCAAAGTGATTCTAATAAGTGGCTTCTGCTGTATTTCTTTTTTTAAGATAATAATATTCAAAAGGCCATGCACTCGTCCAGAAAGCCAGCACTTGTTTAACACATGCTAGGCTCTTTGTTTAATTTACCCATGAATTTAATTATTTTGTCCATGTTAAAAACAGGCGTGGTCCATTCAGGAAATGCTGAATACCGATTTTTAATCCGAATGTGCGGACAATATTTTACTTTTAACATATAATTTATATTATTATAATGCTCAGTTAAAATACATAATTATGCCATGATGATAATGCTGCATAAGAACAGATTTGGCAATAAAATGGAAATTTTCTATATTCTATGTAAATTATTTCTTGATGTGTTATTTTAAATATTATTTATTTATTAACTAGGGAGAATCCATAAATTATGTCACACTTTAGGGGTAGAGTTCTCTTAAAATGGTTAATGCTTAAATCTTTATGACTAAACAATATTTTAATTATAAAATAAAATATAAAATATTTATGTATAATTGTTAGAGAAATAAAGACTAATGTAACAAATGGAAATATGTTTGTTATAAAACAGGTCTGACTAATCCATTGTTTCTCCGATCAGCTTGGAGAACAATGTTATAATAATCATGCATAGTGTGATGAAAAATTTTGAAGGGGGCACATTCAAAACGCATTTGAAATAATGCAACGTAGCTTACAGATACTTCCCAGATTATCTATTGCCACACCAAATATTAATATAAATGAAAATTTCATTTAAAATTGCAACAAATAAAAAATTTGTATATATTACTGCTTTTTGTGTGATGTTAAATATTACTTAGTCATATTATATAATATTGGATAAACATATAGTAGTTTACAAATCATGTTGAATAAGATAAGTTGATAATAAAATAAGTTTTCTGTATATAATTTCTTTGTGTGATAATATATTAATAAATTTCATTTGAGATATGTAATGTCATGTTTGTAATTATGGATATAGAACAGGCTTAACTTAGCTGCAAATTCAACATAAAATTCCATTTAAAATAAAACATCCAATGAAAAGGTATGATATAAAGTTACTGATTGAACATAAATTGATACTGAACAGAATCCTGTATTATAATCAATAATAATTGTTTTAGTTAAGTAATTCTGTAAAAATCCAATAATAGTAATGCAGGTAAGTTACGCTAAGTAATTCTGTAAAAATCCAATAATAGTAATGCAGGTAAGTTATCTGTTGCCCCTTATTTTCACACTTAGCACCATCTATTGATACTTATTGTCATAAAATAAATAAACACTTAGTGCCATTTACTGATACTTATTGTCATAAAATAAATAAAAATTGGGCTGCAAATTAACAACAGTTCTAGTGACATGTGCATATGAAAATAATGTGGAGATACAATGAGATAGAACAAAAATTATAAAAAAATCTGGACAATAAAGAAGACTTATGGATATCTGAAATGATAGAAATTGTGAAAAGAAGTGAGAAAGAAAACATTATAAATAACAAAAATAGCGAAACTATTTCAGCAGTATGGAAATACGCTATTAAACACTGGTGATTAAATTACATGTTTTACATAAGGAAAGACTTAATTTTTAATAATTATGTATATTTTATAAATTAATTTATGTTCTAAATTATAAAAAATGCTTAAAAATGAGTGTGTGCAAGAAATATATTTAAAATCATAAGTCCAATTTCTTCGAACTTAGATGTAATTCTGCTTACCATTGTTTTTAATGGAAAGCTGATGATGATATTTATTATATCGAAAACGTTACTAAATAAAATTTTTTGTGTATTTATGATACTGCTGAGTGTGCTATTTAATTATTATAATTCGTCTATAACAAAAGACAAAATTATGTAATTTTAATATGATAATTTCAAAATATACTGTAAGGTAATCTTTGTTATAATTCAGTATCTTTGTAAAGATATTAAAGTTATTTTTCATTTTTCTTTGTGATTAAAAATTATGAAGACTTATGTTGATAGATGAAGTTTGAGTTTTAAATACAAATATCCCTCAATTTATGAAGGTTATTGGGACCTTCAAAACTGTTTAAAATGAAAATTTGTAATTGAAAACTCATTTCCCATTAATTACAATGCAAAAATTTTTAATTTGTTCTTGGATACCAAATAGTCACTCCATTTTACCTATTGATAATAAAGCATTTCAAAAGCATTAATATAAATAATTATTTATATATACAGGTTGATGATCAGAAATCCAGCAACCTTGGGACCTGAGGATTGCGAGATTTTTGAAATTTCTGGATTTTTGATGTATACATATGCAATATATATTTAACAGAAAAGGACTACTTCTACAGTGCTTTAAAGAAATAACATTAAACACTAAATGAAAAGCAAATGAAATTTTAATTTTCAATAACTACATAAAAGACTGTAGTTCTATAGAATGTTAATTCAACTAAATAAAATAGTTTTACAGAATTTTAATTTATTACTATACCTTCAAAAAAGTTAAAAGATTTTATATAATGCCAATAAGCAATAAAAGCCAGAAAAAAATGCCAAAATGTTAAAAAAAAATTATTACGCCAACCATGTCTAAAAATGTCAAAAAGAGCTCATTTGGTGTCAAAAAAGCCAATCTGGTAACCCTAATTGCAAGCATGAACAAACCTGAATATGGAGTACAGACCTGTCAAAACATAAATGGCGCCTGCAGAAAACAATGGCGCGCCAACATGGTGAATTTAAAAATGTGCTCCTACATTCATGCTGGAAAACTGATGGAACCGGAATATTGATTGCTGGATTTTTGATTATCAACCTTGTACTATACCAGGGAAGGCAAATCTTTTTAAGGGTGCATGTCAAAATTGACTAATTTTTTTTTAAAGTATAGCTTTTTAACAGTTCTTGTTTTTATCAATATTAATTGACAACTTAAGTAATAAGAAAAAAAGATTTTTACTAATTAAAACATTTTTGGCCTAACTTTGAAGCCCTTGTCAGTATACAAATTTTTACATAATGAATAACTTAGAATATAGTAATAAAGAACACAATTAGTTCTAAATTCTTTAGAATCAGTTTTTGTTTTTCGTTTTATAGAAGTTTTTCAAATTCATAAAATGCTTTTTTTTTAAATACATACATACTAGAATTTATATTATTTTATTTGAAATAATGTTAGAATAATATTAAAAGTCAGTATTATGTATGATTCAAAGATGATAAAAGTTTTTTAATGTTTATCCAGTGCATGCTGATTCGAATGTATTAAAAGTCAGTATTATATATGATTCAAAGATGATAAAAGTTTTTTAATGTTTATCCAGTGCATGCTGATTCGAATGTTAATTTAATTAAACACAATATAGCTAGCAACTCCATGTTTCTTGCCAGGATGCCTCTTTCAGCACGTGCCATAGGTTCGCCATCAATATACTATGACACATTAGTTTATTATAGATATTTTTATTTAACCTATTACTTACCAATTGATTTTGAATTTCAGAATCACTAACTACCAATTGATCTTAAAATTTATGTTTAATAAGACAATAAACTCTCTTATCATTATGGTTTTGTTTTAATTAAAAATTTTTGGATTTTCATCAAATATTGTCTTAAATTTGTGTAATTTTCAAAAATCTTTTTTCTGCTAAATTCTTGACAAAAATAAATCCAATTTTCTGAAAAGTAGTACTGATGTTTCCAATTCTGTTTATTACAAATTATTTAATTATAGATTTTATTATGGTAATCATTTTAATAAAAACTAATAAATACAAAACAGTTTATTTGCTTAAATCATTACATTGATTAGATTTAGCACCTTCCAGTAGAACAACAAAATATTGTCATTTTTCAAATTTTAATATGGATAAAAAATATATTAAAGATTTATAAATTTGGAAAAATGGGTAATTATTGTTCTATAAAGTTAGTGTTATATAATTGTAAAACCTTTGGAAAAATGCAACAAATAAATTATAGATATTCATATTATTGGTGTGTACCAGCGTTTCTCCAACTTTTTTCATTCACGACCCCATTTTTCATTACGAGATTTTTCGCGACCCCATTTTTAAAATTTCTCCAACTTTTTTCATTCACGACCCCATTTTTCATTACAAGATTTTTCGCGACCCCATTTTTAATTACGAGATTTTTCGCGACCCCAAATATTAAATATGAAATAAAACATAAAAGTACATAAATCATTTACACCAGGGGTGAGCAACCTTTTTAATCAACGAGCCAATTTAAATTTAAAAATTTTTTTGCGGGCCGCACATAATGAAGATGTCGGAAAACCTCCCTTTATGTGTCATCTTGTGATGACGCTGTTGAAATAACAGGATGTAATTGATATCATTATTGTCTCTTTCGAGGTAATAAATTAAGATAGTTTATTCAGATGTCATTGTAAGTAAAGTCCAAGATTCGACATCTGAACTGTTTGGAACTATCTAGAAATGATGTAATTTAACTCCTGCCTGGGAAAGGTGAGGAAGAGGTTACAGGAATAATATAGCGAGGACGACGCAAGTCGACGCTTTTTTGGGTTCTGTGTCTCGACTTGTTGGTTTGTTCTCTAGCTCTGTATATCTGTTAATATATTTTCCGATTTGCCTACTACTACAACTGTCTGGAATACTCTTTCAGTGATCCATCCAACATTTACTAAGTGAATCTTCAAGGAAGATACTTGGTGAATTTTATTTGTGGTATTTATCAAGAGACTAAAGACTGTTG
>AYEL01018328.1:0-31516 GCA_000484575.1 Olivierus martensii
AATATTTTTTATAAATTAATTTATGCCATTTTTTAAGCTAATTTTTTCTAAATTTCCTTTTGACAGGATAAATAAAATATTAATAATAAAATAAACACGATGAATTATTTTTATATATTTTTATTTAAGGATAAAGGTTTCACTATTCGTACGAATAACCATGAGAGTCACTGTATATATATTTGCTTCGTCCAAGTCTTACATTCGATCTTGTGCCTTGGTGGATTGGGTTAAGATGAGGGGGGCGCTCAGAACAATCGCATTCACCCAAGGGGGCGGTAGGCTCGAAAAGGTTGAGAACCATTGATGTAAACCATATTCGTTAAACTGTTTGTAAATTCACCAGTGATATCACTGATGTATTCAACACTAATTCACCACATCAACCATAGTATTTGTTTGGTTGACGCTGGTGTAAACAGACTTTGACGTCATTTGTTAAGATGGCTGCTTCCATGCGAAAAATAAATGTAAAGATTGGAGAATCAGTTTATGCTCTATGTGTTGATAGTTCTACAACAGATTTTTTTTTGCATTTGAAAATATAATTTCCTACGTTGGTATTAAAAATTGACTAGCAATAGAAGGTAAAATAACATCAAAATAGTCAGCCATTTTTGATGTGCAAGTATTGAATTTAAAAACAGACGCTTTAGCATCCACCCATGGATTGTTATGACGTCATTTTAAATGTAGATCAGTAGTGGAGAGTGTTGAATTTAAAAACTCATCCGTTTATAACATGCAATTTATACAGGGCCACATTTATACTTTTGGAGGCCCTAGGCACGACATCAGTATGAGGCCCTAAAATAACAAGTCTATTTCAATTTCAATTATGAATTTAATATTTAAAAATAAGTACTTTATTTTGTAGCTATAACCGGGTAGTTTTTTATATTGTTTGTGAGAGGTAAGATTTTAAAATGTGGTCCCATAGAGAGTGAGGCTCCAGCTTGCACCTTATGGTAAATGCCGCCCTGAATTTATTGATGCAGCATAAAATTTTTATTGCTTACGAAATATATAATGTTACTTTTTATTTGTATAAACTAGTATAGGATAGTAATAACATAGGAACTAATGGCAGTGATAGAAGAACTCTGCTACTAGTTCTGTTATCTATAAAAAATACAATACAGCGATGAACGTAAAGTTGGCAATGATCTAAACTTAGAGCTATCAATGTTTGATTAGCTGCATTTCCGTTATGATGAAACTTTCTCTGCTTGTTTGAGTTTACTTTTCTCTCTTAATTCATTATTTGAATAACGATTAAGTGAAGATTCAAAATAAGAAAACATTTTCTGCTAAAATTTCTCCTGTAGTTGGCTAGCGACTATACTTGGTTCAATAAAAACAAAACGGTAAAATTATGTGAATTTTTTAATTTCCTTTTCTAAATCTTGTGAAGAAAATTAGTATAAAGGAAGATATTTCACGACTAAATATGGTTATGTAGATAATTTATAAAATTTATATATTTTTATTTTTAAAATATATTTTTATAAATTACTTGTACCAAATTTGGGGTTCGAATTACTGAAATTTACACTTATTACTGTGTTATTTGAATATAAAATGTATCGTTGCAAGTTTAAAGATAAATTAGAGAAACTAATCTTCAAAAATTTTATAATATTAGAAAGATTAAATCTTTTCAGTGATACAATAGATCTCTGTTTTTTTTATTTATCCCTTATCAAATATTTAGGATATGGTTTTTGTATGTGCATTGTTAAATCAATCAAGGCTGCTAACAATATGGTCTTTTATGTTTTAAAATTTGCAATGGAATGCAACAAATATCTATTTTTTGATTTGCCTTCTTATCAAAATAAAATAAAAATAAAAACAATATAGAATATAGAATATTCTATATTCATATAGAATAAAAAATTTACTTGTCTAATAGAAAAAAAAATATATAAACAATCATGATAATGTAATTATATTTTATAATTATATTAGAATTAATAATGCATAATTTTCATACATTCAAAAGTTTTTATTTCTTTAATAAGTAGAGATTCAGAATCTTCCTGGCAACTTTATATATATAATATTTTATATACCGTATAAGGGTAAAAGATTTATAATTTTGTGTAAGTTTCATGTGTTGCAAGTTGATAGCCGAGCTTTGTGTTACAGGGATCCAAGATAGAAAGTAACTAACTAACTATGGATTTTAGAATTCTAAATAAAAAATAAAATTGTTTATTAGCATATTATTATAGAACGTGTGTCACTCAAAGAAATCAACACCATGTAATAACGTGTATGGAGTATGTGTGCATGTTGGAAGTCACATACCACCTGGCGGAGAGATTATTTCTCATAATGTCTTCTTTGGGAAGATGGATCTTAGGTTTTCTCCTCTTAGCAACTTGGCAGAATTTGGTTCACCTCCTGTAGTTTGTCCTTCTTCTACTGTCCTGTCTTCATTGTTACTGTTTTGTATCTGCTATTAGTTCCCCACTCTCCCCTCTACTTGCTAATTCAATCTTCTTCTTTTGTATTTCTTCGGACATTATGACATTAAGTTGCAGAAGTCAACTTCCATTCCCACGGATTTTTATTGAGGATTATATCGATTTCCTTGAGTTTAGATTATACAATTTTTAGATATTTTTATGATTTAATTATACACAATATCTAAATTCTAAATAATTTTTACAATACATCATTAAATATGTAGTCGCAAAAAATATAAATTCATCAATCAGCAATTATAAATACATATATAAATGTAATAATTGTATAATATTAATTTATAAACATTAATAATTGATAAATAAGCTTAAAGAAAAATGTCAAAAGCACTACAGAAAGGAATTCCAGGATGGAGTCTAGGACCTGATATTTATATTAAAAATAATATCTATAAATTTTGTCATAAAATCTCCAATTCCTGAAAAATTTTGAGTTAAAGATTGCTTTATTAGTTTTCATACATTTGTACTGCATGATGTAATGATCTTGAAATAATCTACATAGAGATCGGAAGAGCGTCGTGTAGCGATTAATGTGAGTTGTAAGCATAGATCAGTCTTACTAACAAAGGTCTGTCCCCTTTTATGATGTCAATTAACAAATTAATGTTAATTTTTGGTTAGTAAAACCGGACAAGGAGCAGTGCAAGAACAGTCACTTGGCTTTGAAGGGGTGAAACACCAGAAAGATGGACTTTTTTGCCATTAGCTATTAAACATAACTATTATTTAGCTTTGTTATCGTATACATACAATATAGTACAGAATTTTCTAATTTTAAAAAGAAATGGATAAAAGGAAGAACACTTTTGATGATAAAACAGGAAATGAAAAAAAGAAGAGGTTAGTGATTACGCTACAGCAAAAAATGGATATGAGTAAGCAACATAAAAGCAGTCACAATAATTCTAAGTTAGGACGAGATCTCAAAATGCCTGAATCTACCATACAGAATATCATAACAATCTCAAAATGCCTGAATCTACCATACGGAATATCATAAAACATGCAAAAATACAGGAAAAAATTAAAATTGCATCGACTTATTGTAGTTTGCAAACAAGTACAAGAAATAGAAGTTTTTTAATGATAAAAATGGAACGTCTTTTAGCTGTATGGATTGAAGACGATAACCAAAAGTGTAAAAAATTAAAATTGCATCGACTTATTGTGGTTTGCAAACAAGTACAAGAAATAGAAGTTTTATAATGATAAAAATGGAACGTCTTTTAGCTGTATGGATTGAAGACGATAACCAAAAGTGTATACCGATTAGTAAAGCAAACATTCAAGCAAAAGTGGTAAGTTATTAATTTAGATCAGCATTTCTCAAACTTTTCCATTTGGCGACAAAGCTTCTTTTACCCGAGAAAATATTTTCGCGATCCTGGATATAGAGGTATATAAACTAGGACGAGAAAATATTTTCGCAATCCTGGGTATAGAGGTATATAAACTAGGAAAATGAATTAAAACATTTGCTAAAATTCCTACGACCCCAAATTTTGTTACGCGACCCCATATGGGGTCACGACCCACACTTTAAGAAGCACTGATCTGTTACGCAACCCCATATGGGGTCACGACCCACACTTTAAGAAGCACTGATTTAGATGATGAACAATGATGTAAAATACAAAAATAAATATTTCTTACAGTTAGTATTGTGGTTATACATCGTGAGGTTGGCTAATGGCTGGAATCTCACAAAGCAAGAACCAATTACCATATTTTACATATAGTTAATACTTCAAATAGTGTGAGAAATTCGTGGGACCCATTATTCGCACTATTCGAGGCCCACCTGTATTTATAAATCTTATGCAATAGCATGGTTGGTGAAATGCATAATATACCAGCATGTGGTCACAATGTTAAGGTAATCTTCTTCCTCCTCATTCTTTTGTTTGAGAAAAATAATGCTGATCATATGATTTAAATGCATTCTCACTCCTATAATTAAAAAAGTGAATCAGGAATTCTCTAATAGATTTTTTAATATGATTATCTTGAAATGAGAATAAATATCAAAAATATGTATTAATATTGAGGTTTTCACTAGTTTATTACAAAACAAATTATACTGAAATAAGATAACAACAAACCTCCAATATCTTCTTTGATGGTTAAAGAAATATCATTTATATTTAAAGCTAAATCTTCAGCTTCTTTATTCAATTCATTTTCACTATTATATTTAAAAAAATAATTAAAAAAATGAAAATATTGCATAAATCAAAATGATAATAATGGATTCTTGACTTACATGATTAACTTATGCAAAAATTTCTGTGTAAGTCAAAAAACATTTACCATAAGTTCAACAATGCTTAAATTTGATAAAGCAGAATGAACACAGCAGTAATCAGAATGGCCAAATAAAATTTATAAGCATACTTTAAATATAAATAAGAAAATTTTATCATCATAAGTGATATTTTTTGCAAAATAGTAAATTGTTTATTGAATTTTTTATCTTCATGTTTAAATTAAGATGAAAATACAGATTTAAATTAAAATTAAATCTGAATTTTTTCATTTGCATTTTATAGAAATTCAATGAAAATCAAGATTTATGCATCTGCTTATCTCTGAACTGCTTAAGTCAAAACCATGCAAGTTGGGATAGACTATATTATTTTTCAACAAATAAAACTATCATTATCAAATATGTTTTATTTCAAGATAATGTCATATATTTTAAAAACATTATAAACAAAATTAAATAAAATGTCAGATTCTTAACCTGATTAAGGATTTATAAATTATTTAATTTACATTTTATGCATAAATTAATAAATTAATGTACCAATAATAGATAAAAATTAAAAAAATAATAAGATTTTTTTTTTATCCATATCAACTTTTAATTCAAATATAGAAAATATTTTGTAATAAACATTTTTTACATTTTCTTCATTCTATCATTTTTTTATAATTTTCTATATTTCAATAAAAAATTAAATATGTTTAGCACAGGGCTGTCCAAAAGGTGGCCTGCAAGGTTTTCACAATTTGTGATATAATATTACTTTTTGATGTTTTTTCACTTTTATTTATTACTTTTTTAAAGAGATTGATAAAAAGAATCCTAAAATTGAATTATATTAATTCAATTAATTCATTTTTCTTAATTATTAGTAATTATATAATGTCAACAAACTATCAATGACATCACATTTTTATAAGACTTTCAATCACGTCAATTTTCTTTAGCTATTTCAGTTTAAAGTTTTGAATTGTGACTGTATTTTAAAGTTATTTTTTGATTTCTAATATATTCACCATTTCAGTGATTGTGTAGCCATTATTGTGAGATTCTGTTTTAATTTTATTTTACTGTTTAATTTAATTTTATTTTACGTTTTAATTTAATTTAATTTTTATTTTCCATGTGTTTGTTGCATTTGTGAAATGAATGAGAAAAAAATGTAAAATAGAAAATGAAAATTGAGTATATTAGTAGCGGTGGGAAAATGACTTTTTCATAACAAATCACATGAGTAAACTGCTTTGTTTAACAAACGTTTTTCTAACTTTTGTGATTTTTGGTCGGAAAGTAATATCAATGTTTGGTAGTACTTAATTGTGTGAAAGTGCATTTTCTAATGTGAAGACAGTTATGAATCAATTCAGAACCTGCCTTGGAGAGGGATCCGGAAAAGTAACTCCCTGCATTTCGCCCCCAGCACATTTTGTCCCCAGCACTTTTCGCCCCCTGTAGATAATGAGTAGGATGAAAAAATTGCAAATATAGTCAACTCTCGATATCTTGAATTTTTTTTGAAATCCCAGCCCTTTTAGTGAAGATTCGATGTTAATGGTCTGCGATTGTTTATAAATTAAACCTAATTAATTAGCAAAAATTAAAAAAGTGAAATCTCGTTTAATTTTCATTTAAATTTTTTGATAATTTTACAATTAATTACGTTTTTTATTGTCTTTCTAAAGATGTAAAAAATTTTTCCGAATTTTATTTCTTTCATAACTTTTCGTTTATTATATGAGATCAGAGAAATCATGATTTTCTATATGAAATCTTAGTCATTCAACAAAATGTTTGACATTTTTTGATTGTGGCAAGTCTTATGAATAAAATAATGTATGAATGAAGAAAATTAGATAATATTTTAAAAAAATTATTGATAAAAAACTTAGTACAGTGTGTAAGTAGTTCAGTCAAATAAATTTATATTTTATTATTTTAGACTGG
Organism: Olivierus martensii; assembly: GCA_000484575.1. Taxonomy (NCBI): domain Eukaryota; kingdom Metazoa; phylum Arthropoda; class Arachnida; order Scorpiones; family Buthidae; genus Olivierus; species Olivierus martensii. The sequence continues at coordinate 6,706 of AYEL01018328.1, forward strand.
GAATTTATTTAATTTTATAAGTTTAAGTTAAGAATTTGGACAATTCATCGCAAATTTTATGTTTTTCATGAACTAAAGCATATCAAAAGAATAGTCGAAGTTTTTCAAAATCATATTCTGATTGATTACCTTAGAGTAGTGGTCTCCAAAGTAGGGTACCCGAGACGATACCTGGGGTACAGTGAAAATAATTTTTATATATTGTTTGTAGACTCTACAAGCTGCTAGATCACTGATATATTAAAACCAAATATCGAAATAAATTAAATTTGGAACCAGACCTTTGTATCGCAGTTTCAGATATCATCAATCCAGCATTTTCAGAAATTATTAAACAAATGTAAGCCCATTCTTCTCATTAAATTTTAATAAGAAAAATAAATATGCATCTATGTTTATAATAAAAATAATGTGCAATTATAGCTTTTTTGGATATTACATAAAGCCTTATTTCCTCTTTAAAGCACTAATTACAATAGATATCTGCTCAATCAGTTGGGGGTACGCGCCATTTATTTTTTCTGTCTTAGGGGTACGCAGTCAAAAAAGTTTGGAGACCACTACCTTAGAGGCATTGCATACAAATTCGAGTTTTAAGCAATAATAATGTGCATTTATTATATTTAACCAAAATAAATTAAAATCATTACTTGGTGTATTATTTACATTTTGTAGCTTATTCATTATCTACAGGGGGCGAAATGTGCTGGGGGCAAAATGTGCTGGAGGTGAAACGTGCTCGGGGCAAATTGTCAGAAGCAAAATGCAGGGAGCGACTTATCCATAAACCCCTAGGAGATTCTTCTCTTTTACATATTCTGTGGATAGCTACAAGAGGAATGGATGTAAATATCCAGGTGAAACGTGCTCGGGGCAAATTGTCGGAAGCAAAATGCAGGGAGCAACTTATCCGTAAACCCCTTGGAGATTCTTCTCTTTTACATATTCTGTGGATAGCTACAAGAGGAATGGATGTAAATATCTAGCCCTTGTAAATACTGCTCCCCACCCTCATTTATCACATTAAATAAATACATACATATTTTCTTTTATATTTTTTAACTGTTTATATTTTATAACTTTTTGGTAACATGTTTATTGGATGCAATCTGGTAAATATAATTTTGTAATAAGATTTAATCTGAAAATAAAATTGGTTTCTAAAAAGCATTGTATTTATATAATGCTTTTTAGAAATCAATCTCTCCAGGTTTGTTGAGAAATAGCGTATCAACTACCAAAGCCCTTTCCCCTTTTCTGTAACTCCGGCCCTCCATATCTCTAGTAAACAAGACTATGGACTTTGAATTCATTATAATTGGATAGCACTGGTTTAGCAATATTAAACACAATGCATTTTATGAAAAATATTGCATTATTGTTAAGAGTTTGAATTAAACTGTAACAAAGTATATGAAAATACATAACTAAAAATATATAAACTGAAAGATATGATAATTATGCAATGTTTTTTATATATAGAAACAAAATTAATAAAAGAATAAAATTGGAAACAATTATATATATATACCTTTTTGATGGAAATAAAAATTTTAAATAATAATAATAATAATACCTCTTTGATGTTAAATATATATCTGTTTCCTTCTGTATCCATTTTTTTAGACTTCGTGGTAATTTATAACATAACTAAAAAAATTGATAAAAATTTATTTTATATAAAATCTGAAAAAATCAATAATATCAGATATATATTTTAAGACAGACTTATTATGAAAAACTGCTTTGTAATAAAAATAATTATGATGATTACATATAAAAAGAATCATAATAGTGTCTCAATTATTCAAAGTAATATGGACAAAGAAAATCTTGGATAATCAAAAACACAAAATAACATTAAAGATTTGGTAAATTATTAGGAAATAAGCTCAATTTGAATACATTACATGATGATTTTCGTTTTATTTTCATTTTATCTTCAAATTACACTTACATATGGAACATAATTGATGATGTATAATTTAGAAGTGAATTGTTATATTTTTTTAAATTTAATTGGCAACAGCAGATTCTTCTATTACTTTTCCATCATGAGAGTTGATGAAGGAAACTGCAGCTATATTGTGCAGTATGATGATCATTGCACTATCTACTTTACTGTCCCTATACAAAAGCCTTCTGTCAGAGAATCATAGAAATAGATTGGATTCTATCTGAAAATGAAGTATATCAAACACTTGTAAGCAAGACAAGGGAATGTTGCGAAATTCAGATATTGTGCAGCATGATGATCATTGCACTATCTACTTTACTGCCCCTATACAAAAGCCTTCTGTCAGAGCATCATAGAAATAGATTGGATTCTACCTGAAAATGAAGTATATCAAACACTTGTAAGCAAGACAAGGGAATGTTGCGAAATTCAGACAATTGAAAAACACAAATGATTGGTTGTTGGACTGATCCGGCCTGTAGTCAGTAAATTTATGGAGATTTCTTTATAGGTGGAAGGACATCTTGTAGTATAATCTCCAGCTCTCATTCGGCAACAGCCTCTACTTATCTCAATCCTTTGGATAGAGATGGGAAGTGATAGTGATATCACAATACAGCTATAGTCAAGTTTGTGATCAAGAATCTCAGAGGGAAGAAGTTTGTTTGTAATCCTTAATCCATTGTAGCACTCAAGCTGGAGAGATTGGCTGAGCTGAGCCTATTGATTGAGTGGGCCATGGATGCTGAGGAGGCAATGCTAAATCATATCCTAGCAGCAGCTATGATTAAACTGTATTACAGACTTCTATAGTGCCTTTAGGAGAAGCAGAGCTATTGCCCTTTGATGGCATGTGTCTGAGACCTAAGATTGAGCTAAGCTTACCCAATCAATTCCATCTTCTACAATCCAGCTGAACTCTCATGGATGTGGGTCAACTCTCAGAACTACAGAGCCTAAAATTCTTTTTCAGATGACCCTCAACTACGCATTTCATGTACAGCATAACTTCTTGTCATCAAATCTAATTCAGATGATGATGATGATTATTATTAATTCTCATAAAAAAATCAGTGGTATTTTTTGGTTATTTTTTTCAATTTTCTTATTTTCTTTTTTTAACATTACTTATAAAAAGTTGTGTGAATGGAAATTATATCAATGAATCATTTGTTTTATAATGACTTTGTAGAATATACATTTTTTTTTAACCTAATCTATAAATTTCATGGTTCTCTAATATCCAATCATATGAATTCCATTTACATGATGATTCAGAAGAATGGAATTCTTATATAAATGGAGAGAAAGCGTATTATGTGAAAACAGAATAAATTCAAGGATTACTGTGAAATATTGGTTCATTCATGAAACCAAATTTTTCTAAATAAAAGTAAAAAGTTTATCAATAGTGTAAAACAATAAATAATTCATTAAATAAAATAATAATAAATTCAACATAATATATGATCCTTGCCATGAATCATTTTTCAAAATAATTCTCATCTTTTTAATAAATATAATTTTACAAATTCAACATAATATACGATCCTTGCCATGAATCATTTTTCAAAATAATTCTCATCTTTTTAATAAATATAATTTTGAAGAATCTGTATAGATTGGAAATAAATACATAATTTATTCAAAAAATTTTCTAAATTAATGTTTTTCAACTGTATCCATATCTTTCCATTTTTAATCATATAAATAACTCAAAGCAACAGCACTTAAGCAAGAAAATATTATTTTTTTGAAATGTTTTTCGAGGACTACCTGTATTCAAGTTTATCATTTTAAATTTTTTTAATGCTTATTCTAAAAATATTTTTGTTTAGAGTAAATAATCAAAAATTTATAAAGTTAAATTATTAAAGTATTCTTAATTTAAAATACTTTTTGTGCTTATACACAGCATATAGTACATTTAAGAGAGGGAAAGATCTTGAATACTAATAAAAACTATCATCATCACATTTGTTACAGAGGTTCAATAATTTGTTTAGAAAATTTTAGATTAGTTTTTAAAATTTTTGATCACTAGGTTTTTCCCAGGACTAAATTTTTCAAGTAACAATATCATATAGTCAAATATTACTCAAAATGGAAGTTTGTGGACAGGTACTGATCCAAAAGCCATCAATTACTGGTCCACAGGAAGTTTCATGCTTTCAAAGCATAACATTTTAACATACTGTAGAATTACAGTTCATAGATCAATTTTCTGTACCAACCAAAGACTATACAGCAGGAGTGTTTAACCCGTCAATTGCAAAGCAATTTTTGGTCGATCTCTTGTTTATTCCTTTTAAATTGATTCCTCCTTACAAATTTAATTAAAACTGAAAACAAAATAATTTATTTATCATTATTTTGTATTATTTTTTAATTCTCTTTAAGTATATTGCTATTGTTTGTTTATTTTTTGTTAAAATTGTGGAATCACTGATATTAAAATTGTCAAATCAGTAATTTTCTTATCATTTTGGAAGTATACACGTGAAAAGTTTCCAATATTAATTGGAATTGATATTGTGCAAAAAATTCTGTTGTGTTTCAGATTGACATACTTGTCAAAATCTGCTTTTTCAAATATGAGTGTCATAAAAAATCAAGAAACCAAATTACAAATGATCACTTGGATGATTTGGATTAACTTGACTATGAAAATTGAATGATCATTTGAATCAACTTGACTATGAAAATATTGCGAACTTTAAACAATGCCAAATTTCACATTAACTTTTTTTTTAATCAACCAGCATTTCCTTAACTTATGAGTTGTAAACAATCTGTTGATTTTTCTAACTTTGGTTTTCTAAAATAGAAAAATAAATATTTATTTCAATATATTTGTTTTATTTGTTGGATTAAAATAATTAAAAGTGATTCATAAATTTTTAAATATACAAATAAACTTTTCAGTTTTTAGGACTAGGAGAATGGGTCATCTGAAGTTAATGTCAGTTGTACATAATCAAATATAAGTTGGGAGATCGTTATCTATATAAGAGAGTAGATCGCCGAATATCTTAGTATAGAAAAGTAGCTCGCATAGCAAAAAAGGTTGAACACTCCTGTTATATAGTAATATATAAACTGGATAATGTCAGAAGGTATGGAATAAGAAAGGTATGACTATATCTGAACCTTGTTTCTTGGGGCAAGTTGGAAATTGTATGACAGTCTATAGAGCACTGGGAAAATTAATTGCTAATCCATCACTTCAAATAGTTTGAGAAACACTGATATACTCTATTATTTTAGAGAGCTTACTGAAGTAAAAATAGACATTTCAAGATTATATCATTGATTTGAAAATAAAACTGATCAAGTTCATTTTTAATTTTTGTGTATATTTGATTATTTTACTTTTCAATAATATTTTGTATTTTCAACTCAGTTATTTTCATGTTATTTCATATGCATAAAAGGAATTGAATACTATTGCCATATAAAAATAATTCATTTGTAACTATCCAAAATATAAACTTCAATTTCTTTAGAACTTTACTAGTTTTACTGTATTCATTGATATGCATTTCTATTAACTTTCTGCCTAATATTAGACTATGATATGTTTTAATATATTTTAGTTTAAAGGATTTTATATTTTGTTAAATTTCACCTAAATATTTCAAAATTATAGGCTTAAAGCCATTAAAATATAAATTGGATTTGATGATTTTTATATATTGATAATTGTTATTAGAAAAACTACCTATGCAGTGTAGGGAATTTTTTTCTAATAACAGGTTATATTAAATAAATAAATCCAAAAATCTGATTGAGAATCTATCTGGATTTTCAAATTTTCTAGATTTTCTTGAGCAGTATTTTTAAAATTCAAGTTTAAGGAAGAATGAAGAAAAAATGAACAGGCAAATTTTGTTGGTTTATTCATTAACAAATACAGAAATTTATTAAAATGAGTATATTTATTTGTTCATTTTCATGACTTCTGTTTCATCTGCTGCATTGTTTGCCCATGCACGTGTGCTCTCACACACACAAACCCGGAAATTTTAAAAAGTTTGAGTTTTTAGAATGTCCAGAATTTTTGAATTTTCACTGGGTGAAAATTAATATATTGTATAACGGATGGCCAAACTTTGTCACTATGAGCCATATAGGAAAATCTCAAATACAGTACTTGAGAGCTGCAATCAGTTCTTTCTGAGTCAATGAGAGCCCCATCAGTCTCTTCGGGTAATCTTAACAATGGTTTCAAAAATTGTTTATTATATTTCACCTGCATTTATTTCGTATAGATGCATACTACTTTTTACAATAAATGAACAAATTACAATTATATTATTTTTTTAATTTAAATACAGTAGGTATTTTCTTCATATTAACTATTGACTTTCGTGGTATGGAGCCACATTGAAGGTACCAAAGTGCCACATGTCCACTTGTGGCTTATGAGCTGCAATTTGGCCACTCCGGGTATATAGTTTAATTGAAAAAATATTTATGTTATTGAAAATGTAATAATTTTGTTCAAATTATATATTTTAAACCAATTAAAATGGCTAGAGATTCTCAAAATAATGATAAAAACAAGAACATGTGTATCCTTGAATTAGATTATCAGATCAGTGAATTCTGAAGTACTATACATTGAAGGGCAAAAGTTAAGTTGACACATTTAACTTTCTGGCTATATCAGCTTGACTCAATCCTATCATACAACCAATAGCATGCACTTGCAAGTAATCAGATAAATGATATCTACTAGGCATTTTCTAAAATTATGCTATTCCAGAATTACAGATAAAAGTTCCAAAAATCAGAAATAATCCAATCTCTGGACACAACTTTCATAACAACTCAATAGCTCAAGATTTGCATATTTGTGATAGTGTATGATGATTTAAACATTATTTACATATTCAGCATGCTTTAAATATCTGTATTATGACATTTTCAGATTTCATATACAAATATTAAAAACAACTAGGAAAAACGATTTATAATTTAACTTTTGCCCTCCAATGAACAATACTAAAATGCAATGGAAAAAATGTGAACTTTTATATACTGTAATGCTAAAAATGAAAATTTTTTTCAGAGAATTTACATATTATGAAATAACGAATGGGAATGTAATCAATATAATAAGATATAAGAAAAATATTAGTTTTGATAAACTAATTTTATTCTTAGAAGCTGTAATTTTTGATTAATGCATGTGTAAAAAATATGTAATTATACTAAAATCTCAAGCATGCAACTTACTATCAAAACTAGTACATACATAAAATGTACTTTCCATGATAAGAATAATTTCTTATACTAATAAAATAAAAGGAGTTTTTCAAAAATCAGAATCTTTAATTCAATTTTGATATAATTATGAAAATAATATATGTGTATATATATATATATAATAATGCTCTATATAAAGCATTTGTATAGACAAACCTTGCATCAATGGTCTTCGGATGCAACGGACAAAATCTGCAGGCAAAAAAAAACACTTCCAATTTCATTAAATGACATCATCCTGATTCATTAATACTGTACAACAGATAATTCTTCCATTCAAGCTTATTATCAATATCTTCGGACATTAAGAGAATTAATAATTCATGAATAATATACTTATGGAAAGCAATTAAAGTTGGATTCATTTTTTAAACATAAACCCGCCCCAACCGTCTCTCAAACAGCTGACCAGAGCTCCCCAAGCACTAGCACTGCAAAAATATCTAGTAGCCACCAGCAGTGCTTCAGAGGAACTTTCTAGCTTCTCTGGCTCAGAATAATAAACCAATCTAAATAAATGTAATGTTATCATATTTTTTAATATGATAACAGTATATAATAATCCCTTACCATCTACGGATAATCGGCTTTAATGGACCACCCCTCCCCCCCTATTAGTCCATTGATGAGAGGTTTGACTGTAGATATATAATAATACTTTTTATTTGTTGATTTATTGATATTGATTTACCTTGCAAATATCTGATTTTGATAAAACTTTTTTTAAATTCAAATATGTAGAAACATTATTTTTTCAATTGAACTACACTGAAAAATAATAAAATAGTTTTTACTCTTGCTCACATTTTGATCTAAAACATTAAGTTGATCTTCAGATTGAATGATTAAATATAATTGTAAAAATCATATATGACCAGTTCCTAACTTACATAGATCTGTACTTATGTAAAGGTTAATTTTAGTTAATGACCAGGTCTGAATCTGTATCCCTCTGAAAAACTGGAGATATGAAACTCTAAATTGAATCTGGATCCTCCGAGATGATAAGTAACTTATATACAGGTAGGCCTCGATTAGTGCGAGTTCGAATAATGCGACATTCGATTAGTGTGACTTATAAAAATGATACCGTTTTTCAGTTAGTGCGAGCAAATATTCGATTAATGCAAGTTGTAAGCATAGACCAGTCTTACTAACAAAGGTCCGTCCCCTTTTATAATATCAATTTTCAAATTAATGTTAATTTTCGGATAGTAAAACCGGACAAGGAGCAGTCCAAGAACAGTCACTTGGCTTTGAAGGGATGAAACACTAGAAAAATGGGCTTTTTGGCATTAGCTATTTAACATTACTATTATTCAGCTTTGTTATCGTATACATACAGTATAGTACAGAATTTTCTCTTTTAAAAAGTATCAGATGGATAAAAGGAAGAACATTTTTGATGATAAAACAGGAAACGAAAAAAAGAAGAGATTAGTGATTACGCTACAGCAAAAAATGGATGTGATTGAGTGACATAAAAGCGGCGCTCAACTTCCGCTTTCGATTTGGTGGTTGATTTGATGATGGTATGAAACGCAATTGCTGGTAAGTTATTAATTTAGATGAAAAACAACGATGTAAAATATGAAAATAAATATTTCTTAAACAGTTAGTATTGTGGTTATTCATCGTGAGTTTGGCTAATGGCCAGAATCTTACAAGGCAAGAACCAATTGCCATATTTTACATATAGTTAATACTTCGAATAGTGCGAGAAATTCGTGGAACCCATTATTCACACTAATCGAGGCCTACCTGTACTTATTCTTTAATATAACTATTTTTTAATGTTATTGTCTTTGTATCTACTAGTAATGTGTAGCATGTGCTCTGAAATATATGTTTGGGCTTAAGATTTTGCAGAATAGTCCACAAGTAAGTCCAGGCTGTTCGTACAATATTCCTTGAGTTATGAACATAAGTTATTTGTAAGTTCTCTTTGTAATTTGAAAGCTATTCTTATGCTGCATTCAGATGCACTGAACAACAACATTTACTTGACTGTATTGTATATTATATGTCATAATTTACATCAGATGTTTTTTATTTTAGAAATTTGAATGAAAAATTGATTGTAAAGCAAGATTTTAAATGTAAGCTCTGTCATCTTAAAATATTGCCATAAAATATTAAATAACTATGTAGTTTTGCATTATATATATATATATATATATATATATACACACAGTATATATGATGCAAAAGCATTTGCTGTCATAATGTTTAAAATTATTGAAGAGTTTGAAATTTTCTAAAAGTTAAAAATGAAATGGCATGTTAATATATACAAAAACTTCATAACTTGAAGAAAGCTTATACTGTATTTGCTCTTTGTAAAAAGTCATAATTTTTCTACTGAAAGATTTTGTGATGAAATTTTTTAAATTATATTTTTAGCAGTGATGGAGTTAAATTAATTTATATTATCAGGAATTTTATTTGTAATTTTAATTAAGTTAATAAATTAATTCTAAACAGTAAGTTGTAATTTTTAATACTGTAGATATATTGTTATTTTTAAATTTTTAATGAATGTGAAAACTAGGATTGTTTAAATCATAATAGTAAATTGTAAATACAGTATGTAAAGTTGAAGAATACTCTGTATACAATGTGTGAAATATTTCTATAATACTGTAATAATAAAAAATTAAACATTTATTTATATAAGAGAATTATAATTTTTAACAAAAGAAAAAATTCATTGAAATCATTCTATTTCTGAACATACAAATTATTTTATTCTAATTTATTTTATTGTACATTTGAAAACTTTCATGGTGCTATGCTATAAAACTGCATTTGTATATGAAAAAATTTTCCATTGAACATTACAATATATGCAAATACTGTATCTGACAATTATTTTAATCACTCATATTCCAATATAACTACTATCATAAGTTATTTTCCATGATTACAGTTATATTAGAATAGTGGTGGGCAAACTTTTCTGACCGCGGGCCACGCGGACTTCTGTAAGGTCTCTCGCGGGCTGCATGTAAATTTTTTTACTTTCATACATGAGGTATTCATAGTAGAGGAAAATACTGCGATCGTGTCGAAAACCAACGTTCCGTTTTCCAACGAATTTTCACGGCCGCTCACTACCATTGGCTCAAAATCCGTTGCCCCAGTAGGTAATATATTCAAAAATAGAAAGTCGAGTGGGGCGCGTATCAGATTCTTTTAAAGCGGGCGTTTTACCGTACAAAATATAAATTTAATGAAATATGTCGCTTGTTTATGTAATTTAACATTTTTGTAGTAAAATTTTTAAAAATCTTACATTTGCGCACGAACCGCGGGCCGCACAAATCGTCGTGACGGGCCGTAGTTTGCCCATCACTATATTAGAATATGATTCATCAAATAAGTACAGTCGAATATTGCTAATCCTGATACAGTCGAGTATTGTTATCCCGATACAGACGATTCCGCTTAATTGGGGCAGCCGCTTTTTTGGGTCAAATCTTAAAGAACGAAAACCAAACTAATACATAATTTAAACGCTTAATTTGGAGAGTAGCAGAGAAGGAATTTAATAATTTTTGACATATTTCAGGGATTTTTCGAAAGTATGTCAACATTATCGTGATGCGAATCATTTATCTATCGTCGTGCATCTGGCAAGTATATGTCTGCGACAGTCTACCGCTACTATATACTGTACTGTACCTAACGATATTCATTTACAGTATCGATTTTATTTAAAATTTTTAAATCTGCCACGATGCCAATAAATGATTTTAGGCTTTCGAGTAAAATTGCTTTGCTAGATAAAATTAAAAGCCAGCCATTTAATACAGCCGTCGTAGACTCGCTGATATAATTGGTATACCAAAATCAAAAGACAAACTACACTCGATTCATTTTTGCAGAATTAAAATTTGAAATTGTAAAATTTATCATGTATGCATTATTTTTTCTTCACTGTTTATAGTACAAATATTTTCTGTATTTTGGTTTAATAAAGCATTAAAATAGGTATTTAATTATTATTTTTTTACCTACATATTACATATTTTATTTTAGAATTTATTACTAGTTCGTTTAATTAGGCCAAAATGGATTAGTCGCAATTAAGCGGAATCGACTGTATTTATAATCTGGTAGTATCAGTTATTTGATACTTTTTATAAAAAACAAAATAATCTCAACCTGTAATATTAATTGAATTACTTTTTAGTCATTTTGTTAACATTATTAGAAGCGAATATTGAACATTATCGAAACTAGGGGTTGCCAACCGTCTTTTATTTTACTTATCTGCAATAAATTAAATATAGTATGTATATAAAAAATCGTTCTAATATGCAAATAGAATATTATAGATTTAAATATCTGCTTCTTGCTTTAAAATTACAGTGAATAATTTGAGGCTTTAAAATTTTCACTTAATTTTGTTGTCATTTCATCATGCATTTCACTTTGTTTTACACTTGGTTTCACATCAAGAAGGTTGTTTCCAGGCTGTTTCACTCTCACAGATGATGTTGCCATCTATTGTCCGTCCACGAAAGCCGCGCCTAGCTAAGGTGGATGAGTCCAAACGCGAAAGAGTCGAGGTCGGTATAATGACGGGTGGGAATAGTTTCGGTTTCGATTTACTTTTCTTTGCATATTTCTGTTATTTGTCATCTTATGTTTTCGCTTAGCTTTTTCTATTTCTGATGGCTAGCAGAAGTCGCGACAAAGCCTTTCGAAGTGGGACAAAAAATTTTACACAATGTAATTGAATTTTGTTACAGAGAAGCAGAAAACGGCGATGTTTAATTCCTGTTTCTTATGCTAGCAGAACACGGATTTACAACATTTCGTCTCCCGCCATACCACTGCCATATAAATGCCACTGAATATATGTGGGCCGAATTAAAAAGATACGTATGCAATATTAATTCCACGGTGATATCAACATGACAAAACTTTTTCAAACAACCGAAGACGCTATAAACAGCATATCTGTTGAAAACTGACGGTAAATATTGCGAGCGTGTAATTAAAATTATAGCAGCTTACTGGGATAAAAAAAGCAATTATAGAAGTGTTGAACCACTCTGTATTTCATTGATTGACGGTGATTCAACAGCTGATTCAGAGAGAGATGAGAACGGTTATTAATTAAAGGTAAAATATTTATTAAAAAAAATATATCGTTATTTTTTATTCCGGATGTATATAATGATTATATTTTATTAGATAAAGATTATTGAATTAATATTATATTAAGTTCTGATAAATATATTTTTGGTAGTATTTTGTTAACTATTTGTTGCTTTGAAAAAAACGAATAAAGTGTTTTGTATGCTGTTTCTCTATGACTATGTAGCTGATGTTATTGCATTCCCGGTTCCAAAGTATTACAATATGTTTATATATTATGTACAGTGGTGGACAAAAGTATTGATACCTCACCATTTTTATTATTATTTTGGCAATATTAGTGTTTGAGGTTAATGTAACATTTTCAAACGGTAACAAATAAAAACTATTCCGAATGACTTTCGTCGATAGAGTTTTTAACAATTATTGAATGTAATAAAAACCAAACAATGATTATATTAGAATTAATAATGCATAATTTTCATACATTCAAAAGTTTTTATTTCTTTAATAAGTAGAGATTCAGAATCTTCCTGGCAACTTTATATATATAATATTTTATATACCGTATAAGGGTAAAAGATTTATAATTTTGTGTAAGTTTCATGTGTTGCAAGTTGATAGCCGAGCTTTGTGTTACAGGGATCCAAGATAGAAAGTAACTAACTAACTATGGATTTTAGAATTCTAAATAAAAAATAAAATTGTTTATTAGCATATTATTATAGAACGTGTGTCACTCAAAGAAATCAACACCATGTAATAACGTGTATGGAGTATGTGTGCATGTTGGAAGTCACATACCACCTGGCGGAGAGATTATTTCTCATAATGTCTTCTTTGGGAAGATGGATCTTAGGTTTTCTCCTCTTAGCAACTTGGCAGAATTTGGTTCACCTCCTGTAGTTTGTCCTTCTTCTACTGTCCTGTCTTCATTGTTACTGTTTTGTATCTGCTATTAGTTCCCCACTCTCCCCTCTACTTGCTAATTCAATCTTCTTCTTTTGTATTTCTTCGGACATTATGACATTAAGTTGCAGAAGTTAACTTCCATTCCCACGGATTTTTATTGAGGATTATATCGATTTCCTTGAGTTTAGATTATACAATTTTTAGATATTTTTATGATTTAATTATACACAATATCTAAATTCTAAATAATTTTTACAATACATCATTAAATATGTAGTCGCAAAAAATATAAATTCATCAATCAGCAATTATAAATACATATATAAATGTAATAATTGTATAATATTAATTTATAAACATTAATAATTGATAAATAAGCTTAAAGAAAAATGTCAAAAGCACTACAGAAAGGAATTCCAGGATGGAGTCTAGGACCTGATATTTATATTAAAAATAATATCTATAAATTTTGTCATAAAATCTCCAATTCCTGAAAAATTTTGAGTTAAAGATTGCTTTATTAGTTTTCATACATTTGTACTGCATGATGTAATGATCTTGAAATAATCTACATAGTACAAATAGCTTAAAATTTAATTTACTATTCATTTCAAATCATATTAAAACTTTTCTTACCAGGTTTTTGTTTTTCTGGAATAATCATATATATTATGAAGAATGGTAATTTTATAAAAGTATCACAGATGTAGATAAAAAACAAATAGAAAATAATCATCTTTAATTTATTGGATCCATAATAACCAATTAATCTTCCAAATTATCATTTTTCCAAATTACTGCAGATTTTATTTCTGTAAATAGAAACAGATTTAAAATGAGTTACTTATTACAATCAATAAAGCCCATAGTAGTGTTTTGACAAAGTTGGAATTTATATTGATTAAACCATTATTCAGTCATGAACAATCATATGTAGCATTATCAAGATATCAATCAAAAGAAGTTATTAAAATTCAGTGCATAGAAAAAATGATAAGAAATGTTGTTTGAAAAGAAGTTTTGTAAATAATTTTGTAAGATATTTTAATTATTTTTCTTTATATATCATCTTGTGTCTGCCATAATTAAAGAAGATGAAACAAAGGTGCTAAGCATCAAGCAAGGCAGAGAGAGTGAAAAGGGAAGTTAAATAATCAAATTAATATTGTATTAGAGTCTTCTAGTACAATACATAATTACTTTTAAATATTATTCCAGGCAATACTAAAAAGTAATTAATATCTATATTATTATAATATACATATTTAGTTTACATAATTTAAGAATGAATTTAGAGTTAAGAAAATAAATATTTTGAAACTTTTGATTACAATTAACTTTTCATATGACATTTTAAAAGATATACTATATAGAAAAAAAGAATTACAACAAAGAGAAATATAAATTTTCATTTTTAAAAGTCAGTCTTTTATAAATAATTTTTTCATATAATAAAATAATTAAAAATTGCAACTTACTTCCTGAGAAAGAGAAGTAATTTTTTTTCTTTTTCCTAAATGTTTACTTCTATTTTTCTTTGTTTCTTGAAATATTTTCCTTTTCTTCCTTTGTTTTTTATTTCCTGTGGCTATTCTAGAATCTACTTCATTTCTTGTAACAAGTTCTAGAATTATATTAATATATTTAAAAAATGTATTCATATTCATAAAGTAATTATAGTTCCAAATATTTCCATGTAAATTTAAAATTGAATAAATTCAACATTACTTAAATTTGAGATATGTATTGTTAAATGAAAATAATGAGCATTGATATAAAGATTTAAAACCGATATTTATGAAAAAAATAAATTTTTTTATTTATGCTTTACAGGAATCCAGCACAAAAAGTATATTTATGCATCCACATATTTCTGAAACCATGTATATTGGAGAACCTATTGCATATATTCAATCATTAGATAGATATTTTAGTTTATAGCAATTTCAAATATAATAATTCACTCAAAAAATGAATTTAATTCATAAACTCAGATATGTTTTTATATAAATCAAATCAAATACAACTTAAAATAGTTTCTGATTTTCTTTTATGAATTAAAACTTATTACTTGAATAACTTTTCCTTAAGGATGTTACTACTTACAATATGTCAATAATAATGCATATGCTACTGATCCTACTAATAGTGCAATATTTGAAGTTATAAACGTCCATTATGAAGTTAAAATCATTGTTTTAATGAAGATATATATTTTCAAATGAGGTAAGCCATAAGCAGGTATCCAGAGAAATGTTATCTGACCTTATAGTAGTTTATAATATGCTTTTTATAGCACAGGTCAACACCTTTATAAAATTGTCCACATTTACACTCAATCTCATAAAGTTTCAAGTTGGTATTCTTTCAAGTTTCATATATGAATTCTATCATTAATTATTGAAAAAATAATTTCAATACAGGTAGGCCTCGATTAGTGCAAGTTCGAATAATGCGATATTCGATATTGCCAATAGGTAGGCCTCGATTAGTGCGAGTTCGAATAATGCGATTTCGATTAATACAGGTAGGCCTCAATTAGTGCGAGTTCGAATAATGCGATTTCGATTAGTATAGGCCTCGATTAGTGTGAGTTCGAATAATGCGATATTCGATTAGTGCACATTAAAAAAATGATACATTTTTCAGTTAGTGTGAGCAAATATTCAATTAATGTGAGTTGTAAGCACGAGCAAATATTCGATTAATGAGAGTTTATACCGTTTTTCAGTTAGTGCGAGCAAATATTCGTTTAATGCGAGTCACCGTTTTTCAGTTAGTGCGAGCAAATATTCGATTAATGTGAGTTGCATCGTTTTTCAGTTAGTGCGAGCAAATATTCGATTAATGCCAGTTGTAAGCATAGACCAGTGAGTTCGAATAATGCGATATTCAATTAGTGCGACTTATAAAAATGATACATTTTTCATTTAGTGCGAGCAAATATTCGATTAATGTGAGTTGTAAGCATAGATCAGTCTTACTAACAAAGGTCTGTCCCCTTTTATGATGTCAATTAACAATATAGATCAGTCTTACTAACAAATGTCCATCCCCTTTTATGATGTCAATTAACAAACATTCTTACTAACAAAGCTCTGCCTCCTTTTATGATGTCAATTAACAAATTTCGTTAATTTTTGGTTAGTAAAACTGGACAAGGAGCAGTCCAAGAACAATAGTTAATTTTCGGTTAGTAAAACCGGACGAGGAGCAGTCCATGAACAGTCACATAATTTTCAGTTAATAAAACCAGACGAGGAGCAGTCCAAGAACAGTCACTTTGGTTAGTCTTTTATGATGTCAATTAACAAATTAATGTTAATTTTCGGTTAGTACCATTTTATGATGTCAATTAACAAATTAATGTTAATTTTCAGTTAGTAAAACTGGACAAGCATTCTTACTAACAAAGCTCTGCCTCCTTTTATGATGTCAATTAACAAATTTCGTTAATTTTTGGTTAGTAAAACTGGACAAGGAGCAGTCCAAGAACAATAGTTAATTTTCGGTTAGTAAAACCGGACGAGGAGCAGTCCATGAACAGTCACTGGTTAGTCTTTTATGATGTCAATTAACAAATTAATGTTAATTTTCGGTTAGTACCATTTTATGATGTCAATTAACAAATTAATGTTAATTTTCAGTTAGTAAAACTGGACAAGGAGCAAGAACAGTCACTTGGCTTTGAAGGGGTGAAACACCAGAAAGATGGATTTTGTCATTAGCTATTTAACATTACTATTATTCAGCTTTGTTATCGTTTACGTTAGCTATTTAACATTATTATTATTCAGCTTTGTTATCATATAGACATTAGCTATTAAACATAACTATTATTTAGCTTTGTTATCGTATACATACAATATAGTACAGAATTTTCTAATTTTAAAAAGAAATGGATAAAAGGAAGAACACTTTTGATGATAAAACAGGAAATGAAAAAAAGAAGAGAACGATATCTTTACAAATTTATTTGCCAATTATATCGCTGTGCTACCGATATTATTTATTTTCTTTTGTTTATTGATCTGATTTCTTTATTTAAAATAAAACTTGTGAAAAAAATTTATTTTTGTTATCTTTTGCACTGAGCGACATGAAAGCAGTCACGCTAATTCTAAGATAGGACGAGATCTCAAAATGCCTGAATCTACTGTACGATTTGATGATGGTATGAAACGCAATTGCTGGTAAGTTATTAATTTAGATGAAAAACAACGATGTAAAATATGAAAATAAATATTTCTTAAACAGTTAGTAAAATTCCTGGTAAATTATTAATTTAGATGATGAACACTGATGTAAAATATGAAAATAAATATTTCTTAAACAGTTAGTATTGTGGCGTTATTCAATGAGGTTGGCTAATGGCCAAAATCTCACAAAGCAAGAACCAATTACCAAAAATCTCACAAAGCAAGAACCAATTACCATGAGTTTGGCTAATGGCCAGAATCTTACAAGGCAAGAACCAATTGCCATATTTTACATATAGTTAATACTTCGAATAGTGCGAGAAATTCGTGGAACCCATTATTTGCACTAATCGAGGCTTACCTGTACTTATTCTTTAATATAACTATTTTTTAATGTTATTGTCTTTGTATCTACTAGTAATGTGTAGCATGTGCTCTGAAATATATGTTTGGGCTTAAGATTTTGCAGAATAGTCCACAAGTAAGTCCAGGCTGTTCGTACAATATTCCTTGAGTTATGAACATAAGTTATTTGTAAGTTCTCTTTGTAATTTGAAAGCTATTCTTATGCTGCATTCAGATGCACTGAACAACAACATTTACTTGACTGTATTGTATATTATATGTCATAATTTACATCAGATGTTTTTTATTTTAGAAATTTGAATGAAAAATTGATTGTAAAGCAAGATTTTAAATGTAAGCTCTGTCATCTTAAAATATTGCCATAAAATATTAAATAACTATGTAGTTTTGCATTATATATATATAAGTATATATATATATACACACAGTATATATGATGCAAAAGCATTTGCTGTCATAATGTTTAAAATTATTGAAGAGTTTGAAATTTTCTAAAAGTTAAAAATGAAATGGCATGTTAATATATACAAAAACTTCATAACTTGAAGAAAGCTTATACTGTATTTGCTCTTTGTAAAAAGTCATAATTTTTCTACTGAAAGATTTTGTGATGAAATTTTTTAAATTATATTTTTAGCAGTGATGGAGTTAAATTAATTTATATTATCAGGAATTTTATTTGTAATTTTAATTAAGTTAATAAATTAATTCTAAACAGTAAGTTGTAATTTTTAATACTGTAGATATATTGTTATTTTTAAATTTTTAATGAATGTGAAAACTAGGATTGTTTAAATCATAATAGTAAATTGTAAATACAGTATGTAAAGTTGAAGAATACTCTGTATACAATGTGTGAAATATTTCTATAATACTGTAATAATAAAAAATTAAACATTTATTTATATAAGAGAATTATAATTTTTAACAAAAGAAAAAATTCATTGAAATCATTCTATTTCTGAACATACAAATTATTTTATTCTAATTTATTTTATTGTACATTTGAAAACTTTCATGGTGCTATGCTATAAAACTGCATTTGTATATGAAAAAATTTTCCATTGAACATTACAATATATGCAAATACTGTATCTGACAATTATTTTAATCACTCATATTCCAATATAACTACTATCATAAGTTATTTTCCATGATTACAGTTATATTAGAATAGTGGTGGGCAAACTTTTCTGACCGCGGGCCACGCGGACTTCTGTAAGGTCTCTCGCGGGCTGCATGTAAATTTTTTTACTTTCATACATGAGGTATTCATAGTAGAGGAAAATACTGCGATCGTGTCGAAAACCAACGTTCCGTTTTCCAACGAATTTTCACGGCCGCTCACTACCATTGGCTCAAAATCCGTTGCCCCAGTAGGTAATATATTCAAAAATAGAAAGTCGAGTGGGGCGCGTATCAGATTCTTTTAAAGCGGGCGTTTTACCGTACAAAATATAAATTTAATGAAATATGTCGCTTGTTTATGTAATTTAACATTTTTGTAGTAAAATTTTTAAAAATCTTACATTTGCGCACGAACCGCGGGCCGCACAAATCGTCGTGACGGGCCGTAGTTTGCCCATCACTATATTAGAATATGATTCATCAAATAAGTACAGTCGAATATTGCTAATCCTGATACAGTCGAGTATTGTTATCCCGATACAGACGATTCCGCTTAATTGGGGCAGCCGCTTTTTTGGGTCAAATCTTAAAGAACGAAAACCAAACTAATACATAATTTAAACGCTTAATTTGGAGAGTAGCAGAGAAGGAATTTAATAATTTTTGACATATTTCAGGGATTTTTCGAAAGTATGTCAACATTATCGTGATGCGAATCATTTATCTATCGTCGTGCATCTGGCAAGTATATGTCTGCGACAGTCTACCGCTACTATATACTGTACTGTACCTAACGATATTCATTTACAGTATCGATTTTATTTAAAATTTTTAAATCTCGCTCCATTTTTGCTTTTGATTTGGCGGTTGGTTTGTTGGTTTGATGATGAACAAACCATCTGCCAAATCAAAACCAAAAGAGCAAATCAAAAGCAAAAGTGGAGCGCTGCTTTTGATGAGACGCAATTTCTGGTAAGTTATTAATTTAGATGATGAACAACAATGTAAAATATGAAAGTAAATATTTCTTAAACAGTTAGTGTTAAGTTAGTATTGTGGTTATTCATTGTGAGGTTAGCTAATGGCCGGGATCTCACAAAGCAAGAACCAGTTAACATATTTTACATATAGTTAATGCTTCGAATAGTGCAAGAAATTCGTGGAACCAATTATTCGCACTAATCGAGGCCTACCTGTATATCAAAGGAAGTGTTAATCTTTAATTCTTAAATAAATAGGAAAAGAACATCTTTTAACCTCTTGGATGCTGGCAATGTTTTGAAATTAAACCTAATTAATATGCAAGAAGAAATATGAAAATTAAAATTGTGAAATCTCACTTAGTTTTCATCAAAAGCTTTTGAAATTTTTAATATTTGTTGCATTTTTTTTTTCTTTCTAACAATATAAGCATTCTTTTTAATTTTTTTTTTCTGCAATTTTTCATTATGTTTACAAGATTGATGATGATACAATTTTTATATATATAAAATTTTAGCCATCCAATGAAAAAATTGATATTTTTAGATAGTGACAACTACTATGAAAAAATGAGTCAAGAATGAAAAAATTTGGCCAAAATTTTCAGAAATTATAAAAAAAACACACATTATATAATTCTTGCTGAATGTAGTTAAATCATATAATTAAAAAAAATTACATGAATTCATTGAAATATTGTCATTTTTATTAATATTTCATATTAAACTTGTTTTTATTTCATTTACAAAATTTTAGTAAGTACTTTATATAAATTTTTTTAATATGAAAAAATCCTAACATATACAAAAATGAATTATGAATCTTAAATGCATTTTTGATATAAAAACAAATATAAAACATTTTCTGTTCCTCTAATTGGATCACAGTTGGTTTATTATTATTCTGCATCCAATATCTCATACCCACATACAAAGTAAAATTTCCTGGAAAGCAAGTGACTGCTATAAAGCAACAAAAGTGACATTTGATTCAATATCACATGCAAATACATGTTCTCCTGAATCCTAAATTCTTGATTTCTTTTTTTCTCAATTTTGAATTGCTTGAATTGTAGTTGCCTGGTTCTTCTTTATGTGATTCTCAATTGTCTGAATTTAGACATAATAGAAGTTTTTTGTATGGGGTCAAATTCAAGTTAAAAAAATTATTTGGCCTCAATTATGAATAAAATTTAATTTTTAAATTATTAAATTTTGTTCATAGTGTTTATCAATAAAATAATTTCTAGTAAGTTTTTCTTAAAAAATTTTGCTGATTCATTGTCTATGTTCCAGCAGAGTATTACATGTTAAGTCTTTAAGACAGGAAAGCTATTTAGTATACATTAAAATTTGGTCTTTCTTCTTTATAAAACTACTTTCAGCTTATTTCAATTATCTTCAGTTATATGAATATGTAGTATGTTGTTAATGGAACAGGAATTTTATTCTGAAAAATTTTTAAATGTCGTCATGGTAACATATCTGGAATGAAATAGATACATCAGAAAAAAATTAGTTCGTTGCTAATGTGTTTATGTTTTACTACTATCAGTCCCTGATTTGCATAGGTGAATCATTATGAGAGAGATTTACATAAATCGAATCTATATATGTTGGAGCATATGTTATACAGTACTAGTGAGTCACAAAGACTTAACTTTAAAAATGACTATATTTAAGAATAAACACACTTTATATGATAAAGCAATTATATACCATCTTTGGAGGATCTGGATTCAATTCAAAGTTCTACACTTCTATTTTTTCAGGGGGAGCCAGGTTCTGGCCTAGCTTGCTTACTAAAATTAACCTTTTGTAAGTATGAATTTAAGTATATCAGATCTACATAAATTGGGTATTGTCTGTAATTCTTATTGAATTAAGTTCTAATCTTTGAGATTAGTGTTTGTTTAGGTCACCTTGTTGTTTATTCATGCTTTTTGCATACTGATACCATGGTGTTATAATTTCTTCTGGTAGTATCATGTTCACTATTCTTTTTCATGTTTCTTATTCTTATATATAGCCATTACTTCAGTTAATTTTAAATGTGTTATTTTCTATTTGTTGGATTATTCCTGCAAGTATCCAGTGCTTGAAGCAGACCAACAAAAACTTTGTTCTGTTAATAACATATTACACATTTATGTAACTGAAGATGGCTGAAATAATCCAAAAGTACTGTTATAAAGATTGTATCATTTTTTAATGTATCTTTCTCCTACTTTAAGGTTTAATATGTGATACTCATAATCAATAATAATTAAATATGATAGTTAAAATCTTGCAATATAAAACAGTCTGGATTAGTATTTTAATTAAATAGTTTTAATAAACTCTCTATGGAAATATATATTAAATATTTTTCCAACACAATGCAAGAATTCTTCTCATGTTAATTTCATGTGATGACCTGTGTGCATAATTCTGTGCTGTAATTTTATGTTCTAATTGTTTATTTTTATTTATAATTGCTCTGGTGGAGTAATTTTATTCCTACTGAAACTTTTGTTGTAGTTTAGTAAAGCCATCTGTTGTTGTTTGTATGATGAATTTTCATCACTTTTTTCAAAATTTTTTAATTAACATGCAAATTAACAAAGGGAAATAAAATTAATTAACATTAGCATTTTTATGCAAATAATTGATTATAATTTCAAAAAATGATTCTTGTTCAATCACTTTTGTTCCAATTATATTAGTGTTTGATTATATTTAAAATTTCACAAATTTTCATTATTTTTGAAATTTATATTATTTTGGTTTTCACATCCTACATAAAGAAAAATAAAAAATTTTAAAAACATCTTAATTTGTTTTGTAAAATGACAGTGCATTTATTGCTGTTGACCATGCTGTAACTATAAATCACTTGAAGTCCCATTACTTTTGGGCCTTTTCAACTACATATATGCTAGAACAAAAGGATCAGTTGTAAATGGTTTATAAATTAAAATAAATGAAAAATATGGTTAATATTTATTAATATTATAATAATTAGTGTCAATACATTTTAATTGTGTGAATTAAAGTGATTTAATGATATGAAAATAGATCTAAATTTTAGAAAGCATATGATGGTGGGTGTGGTGTTTTCTTCCAATTGCTATTTGGATACAAATGTATGATGATTATTTTAAATACCATTCTCACTCTGTTTGTTAAATGATAATAGGAATGGCCATATAGAGATGTGTCAGAAGAAAAAAAGGATTATTAGTCAAGAAAATAGCAGATGCCACTATACAATAGAATAAAAAGAAATTTTATAAAAAAATAAATTTTTAAATTTAATGAAAAAATAAGTAGACAGAAATAAAAACAAATATGTTTTGTTTAAAATATTTAAATATTCAATTCAATTCAAATTACAAGCAAACTTAGCAGGAAATTTATTATAAAAATAACTGGGATAACATTAATTGTTTAAGAAACCCAAGCCATAAATCCTTCATTAATTCCAAAAAAAGGAACAAAGTGAATAGAACATACAGAATGGAACAGATAATTCAATAACATATTCTAAAAATTTAAATACAAAATCAACAAATAGAATTACATAAAACATATAAATTTAAATACAGGGTGGGACAAATAAAAGTGGCCCGGAGAACAGAGTTCCAGGGTACAAAGAAACACAGTAGAGGAAAGGAAATACAGTACTAACCTGACTATAGCAGATGTTGAAATTGACCACCATTCATCTCTTGGCACTTTTGGCCCTGGTCAGCAAGTTGCTGAATGCAGATTGAAGCTGGACTGCTGGAATTGCTGCAATATCATCCAAAATGTTCTTCTGCAGTTCTTGAAGACTGAAGGTTGTTGCAATACACCTTAGACTTGAGGGTTCCCCACAAAAAGTAATCGCATACTGACAGATCAGGTGACCTGGATGGCCAGCTAGGGCTGAGACCAGACTGACGACTGCTAACAACTCTGTCAGGCGTAAAGATTGTGTAAATGTGCTCCAAGGTTTGGCCAGCTGTATGGGCAGTTGCTCCATCCTGTTGGAAGTAACTGTAGGTCTTTTTCTCCTCAGTTAATGCTGCTACAAATGGATTAAAAATGTTGGAAATGTAATGCGCCGAATTCAGCGTCTGATGAAAGAAGATAAGACCAATAATGCGACGTGCAGACACTGCACACCAAACCCCAACCTTCTGATCATTCAATGGTGTTTCGTAGAAGTTATGCGGATTCTCCGCTGCCTAGAACCTGTGATTCTGTGAGTTGACATAACCACCCAGGTGAAACCAGGCTTCATCAGAAATAAAGAACAGATCCATGTCCAAGCCATTTATTATCATCTCAGTGAACAGCCACTCACAAAACTGGAGGTGCTGAGGAGCATCTGTTGGTTTTAATGCATGAACAACAGACATTCAGTAGGAATGCATGTGCAAGTCCAGGTGGAGTATTCGTCGGCATGATCGACGTGATATGTCGGTCTCTTGCGACAGGCGTCGGGTTGATTTGGTAGGACTCTGAAGTATTTTCTGGTGAACTGCAGCCACATTTTCTGGTGTGCGTACACATATCGGAATGTTTTTTGACTTGTTCAAAACAGATCCTGTCTGACGCCATCACAAAATATTCAGCACTATTCTGCAGTAAAGAAACATTTATCAAAATCCATTAAACTAGGGGATTTACGCGATTCAAATAATCCTAATCTAGCCAAACTTCCCCCACCGGTTTATTTTAGAATTAACTGCCAAATAAATAATAATTTTTAAATTATTATTTATTTGGCAAATTATGCTACGGTGCCACCATCTGTCGGATTAATAATTAATAATTTAAATTTAGGCTAAGGTGGCGCCATCTATTATTTAATAATTGAACTTTAATTTTTACTAATTTCCCGAAATTAAAAATTTGCCTTG
>AYEL01018329.1:0-12638 GCA_000484575.1 Olivierus martensii
TTTTTTTAAATAAATGTTTCTTTACTGCAGAATAGTGCTGAATATTTTGTGATTGATTTAAGAGTTTAAGCAGTTACGTAGTAAACCTTGAGTCTGATGCCATTTTCAGACTAAGCGTTTCATGGCATTCTTTGCTGGCACTTTGACACCATTAAACTTCTGAGCAAACAAGTGACCACACCGTTTCTACGACTTTGTTGTCACGTAACTTTCCACAATGAACACCCTGTGCTCCATTGTGAGTACCATCTTCCTCTTTGCGCTGCTCTACTCACACTGACACAACCTGCACTACGCTCTGAACCAGTTTGGATAACATGGTTGGCATACACGTGCAACTTTGTTGTCACGTAACTTTCCACAATGAACACCCTCTGCTCCATTGTGAGTACCATCTTCCTCTTTGCGCTGCTCTACTCACGCTGACACAACCTGCACTACGCTCTGAACCAGTTTGGATAACATGGTTGGCATACACGTGGTATGCACGTCACGGGATGTGGTTATATGCATACATTCACGTTCAATCGTATCCACTCATCCGGGCCACTTTTATTTGCCCCATCCAGTATAAGAATATCACACAGATTAGATTTGTGATATTTTCCAAGAATAAAGCTTAAATAAAATAAAATTTTTAAACATAAGAAAATGATTTTACAACATAGTTAATTTTTACATAGATAAATTATTATTATTATTATTATTATTATTACAACGGTGTTATCTTTATTAGTAATATGTTAAAGAATTATTATTTTCTTATTTTTATGTTCTATACTCCAAATCCATGACGTAAATAAGCTTTCTGAAGCATTTTCATGGATGACGTGAGAATGCTCTTTTCTTTTATAGATTTGTATAGCTTCAGTTAATTTTGCTTCTGCTGGTAGAGATACTCTTTTAATAATTCTAGCTTGATCCCAATTGATGCTCAAGTTAATTTGATAAAACTGTTTTGCTAGGGCTGTGCACAGGTCTTTTCTTTTATATGGTAAGCTTGGTGGCTAAATTTTTGATTGCCCCTTTCCACTCAAATAGAGTACTAAGGGCCGGTTTTTATTTTTGAATTCAAACATAAGCCAATTTCTACTTTTCATTACTGTATTGTTTTTCTTATATTTGAGCAAAAATGATATTTTTAATATTTGGAATTCGAACATAAGCCAACTTCTACTTTTCATTACTGTATTGTTTTTCTTATATTTGAGCAAAAATGATATTTTTAATGAAATTTCGCATAACCTTCGCTGTTCGAATGGCAGAGTTTCAAAATTAGAATGAAAAAAGAAAATTAAGTGAAGTAAAATACATGCATTAATATCTAAAAATCATATGTAAAATAATTCATACATATCTGAAAGTTAGGTTCGCGAAGATAACAAATAAAAGTTATAACGACAAATTCTTCTCAGACATACGACATTCGTTAAATCTAATTTTACCGTACGTCCAAACTTCAAGATGAATTAACAAGACTGGCTACTGATCATCATAACACGAGCCAGGCGCAAAACGAAAACCTGGGAATGGAAATTTCTAGAAAACAGGAAATATTGCAATCTACCTGGGACACACAGTGAAAGCAGTCAGATTACATGAAATTTCAGAGCGTAAAAATACTAAGGAAACGAAATTTATTAAAATTTTTTAAATCGCGTACAAAAAAATAAATAAAAAAATTTTCATTGAATCTTTATCAAAATGATCATTCATTTTTGTATAAGTTTTTATGAAAAGCTATACAAATATTTGGATATACACAGTATATATTGATAACTCTTGCTTCCATGATAAAAATTAAAAATCGGCCGTTGCATGGAAACGTCCATTTGCATGCATGATTATCTAAGTAAAATACTGAAGCAAACAAATCAATATGTAATAATTCAATACTCTATATCAGGCAGTAACTTCTTACACGTATGATGATAATATTTTTATTACAGCATTTTAACTGACTTTTAGATTGCGTGATTGTATGATAAATTAGATGCATCAGTCAAACTTTATAATTAAGTTAGGTCGCTGTTTACTTCGATCGCGTTTTTCTTTTTTAATGTAAAGTATTATCGTTTAAAAATAATTATTTTTATAAAAATATCAAATATGTATGAAAATGTTGCTTTGCAGAATCATAAGTGAAAAGCAATATGCAATTTTCATAGCATTTTATACAGTTAACAAAATCTGTTTATAATAAATCAAAGCAAAGTTATTTTTAAAATGCACCAGCATTGTTTATAATAAAATACTGTAGGACTCGCATCCAGAATGCGAGTCCTACAGTATTATGCTTATTTGTGTTTTATTTTTTTAATAAATTATTAATTTGATTTTATAGTTTAATACTGCACTGAATAAGATTACGAACTGAATTTGATGATTTTTCATTTCGGTTCTTTTCATTTTATTGTCAATATATGCTTTAATCAGATTTGAATAATTTCGAATAAAATTGGTTTGTTTATCTAATCAGCCTATCTTTAACATTCAAAATTCATATTAAAAATGGATTTATTTTAATTAATCTAGCTTTTCTTAGGATAAAATAATCATTTTTAGGTAATTCTCAATAATTTTCGATAGGACAGTGAAAGACAATTATTATATTATGTGACCATATTTATTTAATTCATAATAGCTATTGTCGCCAGGCTGCAAATCTTGGAAAAGAATTCTGCTTTTTTTTCCCTCATCCAAAAATTTACTTTCTTGATTCTTCCAGTTATAACAGCTAGGTTATTCCAATATTCATGTCTATATAAATTATTGATTTTTCATATGTATTATTTGAGAAAAATTATCCTTATCTTTGAAGTAAATTATAATTAATATTTTAATGTAAATACAGTATTGATTTATTAGTGAATATAATCGAATACATATCTATTTTTTTAAATCTTAAGAAATCAATAAAATATAATAAAATATTTGAAATAGCATAGAGTTTCACTAAAGTGAATACAAAAAGATCAATTATTATGTAACTTAAAGTTAATTGATATTAAAAATATTACTGTCATACAGTTTTAAGCTTTCTTTTACTCGACTGAGAAAGTTAGCATATTTAAACACAAAACTATATTTTCAATTGACAAGGAAGATCCTAGCTGTAGAAGTTTAAAAATATTACAAATTAATGATAATGATATCTACTAATTTACAAAATTTAAAAAATCTAATTATAATATTTTGTGTGTGTGTGTAACATATTCAATAAACAGTTGCTTATCATAAAATAATTTGAGATATTTTTATTTATTTATTAACAAAATAATTGTATTATAATATAATAATCAACTTACAAGTTAGTAAACATTCAAAAATAAAAGCAACCAAAAAAGAATTAAGACAGAGTTAAACAGAAACTAAAATTTTAAACATACAGGTAGGCCTCGATTAGTGCGAATTCGATTAGTGCACTGTCCGCCGATTTTTGCTAGGCACCGAGAATTTATTTAATCATCTGAACAACATCGATAATATCCAAGACTTTCTGAGAAAATGTCGGGAAAGAAACAAACAATCTTCGATAATGGATTACTTTAAAAATTAATTTAAATAAACCATAACTGTTTTTTTATCTTTATTTTTATTTTAAAAATGGCAATATAGTACTTATCCGGTCTCAATGGAATTGTGTAATAATGTACTGAATATGTTTTTTATTTTCTTTCAAATGTTCACGTATTTAAAAATATTAAATTTGAAATAAATTCTTATTAAATCTGATTTTGTTTTTTTTTTTGTTTTTGTTCAGTAAAGGATCTATGCGATAGAACACTGTATAACATTAATAATGATATGCATAATTTAACCTTCTGTACAATCTAAAATGAAATTATTTGATGCTTCTGGCAGGCTAATTTTCATACTTTTTATTTTGTATCATATTTGATACATCAGGCAAATCTCAGTATTTTCATACAACATTGGCAGGCTGTTGGAAGGTGTCATTGTTATTGCTGAAGGTAAATTATATTTATTATATAGACATTTTCTGTCAGATAAAGTTTAATATTTACATTGATAAATTTTGTAGTGCAATTTTTGTGATTTAAGAAAATTTTATATCCGTATATTTTTAGCGTGTTGAAATGAATCCATCATCATTTTATAACTCTAAACGGATAAATAAACTACAAGTAAGGATTCCTCCTGAAGACAGTGAAGATGAATTTTTGAGTTCAAGCGATGATGATTATGATCCAAATAATGACGAAGTTGATGAGACTTCAAGTGAAAGTAATTCTGATGGTAGGTCATATGACTTCAATACTTGACAGTACTAAGTTATTTTGTTTATGTTTCTATGGTCGCTGTATAACTGTTATTGTATCTTTGGTCAAATATATTTGTTCCATTTTATGTTTCAGATGATGTTACTCCAAATATTGGATAAAATAACATAACAAATCAACAGTGGAAAAATGTTACCAATATAAATTCTGAAAAAGTTCACCCACAATGGAAAGATAGTGTACCTGTTACAAATGAAGTGAAGACTCCACTAGAATATTTTCAGTATTTTTTTGATAAAGATTTACTAGACCATATTGTACAACAATCCAATTTATTTGCTCTGCAAAGAATTGTTACAAAGCCTCTATATTTGACTGTAAATGAACACAAAAGATTTTTGGTATATGCATATACATGTCAATATTTGGAATTCCATGAACTAGACTCTACTGGTCTTCAAACTGTAGAGTTAGTCAGATTTCAGACACCATGTCTAGAGATAGATGGGAATGCATAAAAAAAAAATCTGCATTTCAATGACAATGCCTACATGCCAGATACTAATAACCCAAGTAGAGATAAGCTGTTCAAAATCAGACCACTTATTGATAGATTAGTTTCAAAATTTAAGAATCTCCCAGCAAACCAAGAACTTGCTGTTGATGAACAGATTGTACCATTCACTGGCAAATCATCATTGAAACAATACAATCCAAAGAAACCTTTTAAATGGGGATATAAGATATTTGTGATGGCTGGCAAAAATGGTTTATGTCATAACTTCATTATTTATGATGGTTGCATAAAGCCTGTCCCAGGATTTGAAGATATTGGAGAAAGTGGTAACATTGTTCTTGACTTATGCCAAATAATACCAGTTCAAAAAAATTACATAATTTATTGTGATAACTGGTTTAGCTCAATTCCATTATTAGTTGAATTGTATAAACGAGGTATTTTAGCAGTAGGAACTGTAAGGCCAAATAGATTGAAAGACTGCAAATTGATTACAGACAAAGATTTGAAGAAAAAAGGGAGAGGATCTCATCAAGAAAAATCAACCAGAGTTCACAAAATTGAAATCAGAGTTGTCAAATGGTTTGAGAACAGATCAGTTGTATTAGCAAGTACCTGTGCTAGTGCTCAGCCACTGAAAACTGTTTGTCGTTGGGATAAAAAGAAGAAGGAAAAAGTATATATATCATGTCCATCATTGTGACAAAATATAATTGTAACATGGGTGGAGTTGACCTATTAGATGCATTGATTTCCTACTATAGAATAAAGATAAGATCAAAAAAATATTATCTAAGATTCTTTTGCCATTTCTTAGATATGGCCATAGTAAATAGCTGGCTGCTGTACAGAAGGGATTGCTCTAGTGAAGGGATTCCTATCTCTGATCAAGATAATTCATTAAACTTCCGAACAATCATTGCAGAATGCCTAACAAAAACAGGAATTGCAAAGGAAATAAAAAAGAGAGGAAGACCAGGTTCTTCATCTACTGATGCAGAATATGAAATAAAAAAACATAGAGGCGCAGTAAAACCAATTCCACATGTCACAGTGAGAACTGACAATCAGGGTCATTGACCAGAGACTGGCAATAAATGAATGAGATGCAGAAAGCCTCAATGCAAATTTTTAACTAATGTCAGTTGTCAAAAATGCAATATTTATCTCTGTTTGACAAAAAACAGGAATTGTTTTGTAGAATTTCACTATTAATATAAAATAAATTGCTTTTTTCTTTTGAAGTATTGCCTAATGTTACTTATTTGATACAAACCCAAAAAATAAAAAATATCTCACATATTCAAATAACAATTATCTAGTATAATTTCTACACAAAATGAGAGTAAAAAAATACCTTTTTTAATTTTTTAAAATTTAATATCAAAATTCAGGCATTAAGTGGTTAAATTATGCTTCGCTCAACATACGTTTAACTTGGTTTAACGAGTAGCTGATGTCATTTCCTCCTACTTATGACGTCATTTCCTACTTATAATACAAACAATGGTTTAGATGAACAAATTTTGTTAGTCCCGTAAGATTCGTCTTAATGAGGTTCAACTGTGAATATATATATATAATTTTAAGTTTAATATGTTTGTTTGTTAATTGTAAGATTTATATAAATTTTTAATGTAGATGGGTTTTTAAATACAGATAGGCCTCGATTAGCGTGACTTCGAATAGCGCGACTTAAAAAATTGCATTTATTAAATTGAAAGTTCAAATAAAAACTGCATGATTGAAATAAAAATTCCCAATCATTTTGTTTTTAAATATTAGAACAAATATAATATACCTGTGAATCAGGATCACTTTTAAATCTTTTCATCCAAGGATATAATTGTTTATACCACAAACATAAATGAAGGCATCTAATTTTGCATAATGTGCTAAATCATAAAAATGAAATCTATGTTTAGTAACCATCATCGATTTAAAAAATAATTAGATTTTCATAATAAAATTTCATCAATCAATAATTATTCAAAAACTGCAATAACTTATTATAATTATTAACAGAGAACAATGTAATTCTAGGCAAATTAAATTGTTGTTATACAATCATATACAGGTATCCCTCAGTTTAAGATTAAAATATTTATTGAAAAATAAATATTTTCTGAAAGTTAATATTGATTGTTTTAATTATATTTATAAAAAAGACAAATTATAGATTTTATTATGGTAACTAAACAGAATTTTAGAAAGTTGAAGAAACATTTATTATATTTAACTAATAGACAAAAACTCTTTATTTATTTAAATCATTACATTGGGTAGATTCCAATAGAACAAAAAAATATTATTATTGTTCAAATTTATATATGGATAAAAATATTAAAGATTTATATATATAAAGTAATTTGTGTTCATTGATTTATGAAATTAAATAGTGCTATATAATTGCAAAATCTTTTAAAAAATGCAGTGAATATATTACAGATACTCATATTATCAGTAAATGTCAAATACCAGATTCGATACCAGATCCTCTAGTAAAAGCAGAAGTTGATTTCGTCTTATCAATGGTGAATAGAGTAAATTTGACATATCAGGTACAATTGGCAAAGAAATAAGCAAGAAAATCATTAACTTAAACAAATTACAGTGAATGAGTGGTGATGAAATAATTTCCTCACAAAAGCATAATTTTTCTTTGTAAAACAAAAAATAATGTATATTTATGTAGCTCATTAAATTGAAAGTTCAAATAAAAACTGCATGATTGAAATAAAAATTCCCAATCATTTTCCATATTATTTAATGTGGTGTTAAAAGAAATTAAATAAATAAAAATCCTTGTCTGTTTAATAATTATTGTTATTATATAAAACGTGTCCAGATTAATTTCATTTAAGAATTCATTCTGATAGTGAATTATCAGAAAAAAGAGCTCTATTCTGGGGTTTAAGATCAATTAAAAATTAATTTTGAATGCCAAATAGAGCTATCTATGTATTTAATTCCATATCATATTTGATACTAGAGTGTAAAAAAAATTTTAAATTTCATTAAATTCAAAAATACTGGAAAATATTAAATAAAATTAAATTTTTACATTAATTTCATTTTCTAATATAAAAAAGTATTTATTTAAAAATCTATATAAATCAAGTTTAAAATGATATTTTTAATTCAGCATTAAAAGAGCTTTAAAATGATATGCTATTTAGTTGTAAAAAAAAAAACATTTCTTTTCAAGTAATTTCTTACAATTTCAATGAAAGATAATTCAAATAAAAATTTCAAAAAGATTGAATTATATATAAATTTAATATTATGAAATCTCTACCTATTGCAATATTAATTTTTTTTAGAAACTAAAGATCTCTTGATAGTTTCAACTCAATAAGGCAGATAGGAATTCTTCTCTGTAAACACCTCTAGAGATTGCATTGTTTAACCATGTCGGACTAAATTTGGAATTTAGGTACATCTTAGCTCATTTAAAATTTTTTGAAAACTTTAGTCTAATTGAACTAATACATAATAGGATCCAAAAGTTTGGGGACTTGGCATAAAATTCCTTACCATGAAGATTTTAAAATACCAACACACAACCACCTTCAAAATAATCCCCTTGGGCGACAATACACTTTTGCCAGCGCTTGTACAATCTCATGAAGCACTACTGAAAGCCATCTTTTGCAACCACCCGTAAGGCCTCCTGCGATGCTGCTATTGCCTCAGCTGATGACACAAAACGACATCCCTGCAGATTTTTTTCATTGATGGAAATAAGTAAAAATCACAGGGAGCTAAGTCCGGTGAATAGGCAGGATGTAGAAGCAATTTAGTATCACTTTTGGCGAAAAACTCTTTGACTATTTTGGACTGATGTGCAGGTGCATTGTCATGCAGAAGGTACTATTGTCCACTTTGCAACATCTGAGGCCGTTTACAACGAATGGACTCCCTCAAACGACGTAAAATTTCTAGATAAGGCTTCTTGTTCACTGTTCTGTCCTTCGGGAATAAATTCTGAATGAACAATTCCTTCAGAATCAAAAAATACCTCCATCAAGACTTTTTCTTTACTGCGATCTTGCCGGAATTTTTTCGATCGCGGTGAGGATGGTGACTTCCATGTTGAAATAGCACTGTTTTGGCTGAATATCAAATAAACAGCACCAAGTTTCATCACCTGTTATGATCTTGTTCAAAAAAGTTGGATCCTTATCGGCTTTGTCGATTAATTCATCCAATATTATCATTCGTTCTTCCTTTTATTCAGAGGTCAAAAGACGAGGAACAATGTGCCGAGACACTCAATGTATGTTAAGATCCTCCATCAAAATACGCTGGCAGCTAGTCTAGTGAATGGCCATAGCAATGTTCTCATGGGTTTGGCAACGATCTTTGCGAACATACTGAGATACCAAATTAACATTTTCCTTAGTACGTAAAGTTGCAGGTCGGCCAGAGTGCTCATCATCAGTGATGGATTCTAGGCCCTCTTTAAAATGCCTATACCACTCATAGACATTCGATTTCAACATCGTAGAATCACCATACACCTTCCTTAGCATTTCTAAAGTCACTGTCTTAGTACGTAAAGTTGCAGGTCGGCAAGAGTGCTCATCATCAGTGATGGATTCTAGGCCATCTTTAAAATGCCTATACCACTCATACACATTCGATTTCAACATCGTAGAATCACCATACACCTTCCTTAGCATTTCTAAAGTCACTGCAGGTGTTTTACCCAAATGCTGATAAAATTTCATGTTATTGTGTTGTTCTTGAAAAGCCAAGTTTCTTATGTTGCAGAACAAAAGGTCTGCACACGCAGTTCAATCACATGACATGGGCAAAACCATTCTGAACATGGAAGGGAGGGATGGTAGAATGCATTTCAAACAGTATTACTTTAACTACGTGCTTTGTTTGTCATGGGTGACCATAGTCCCCGAACATTTGGATCGTACCTCGTATATAGTGCAGAAGAATTTCTTCTTTACAAGTCACATCACTCAACTAAATTTTAATTATAGATTCATTCTATGTTATTTAACCAAATAATTTGGATCGTACCTTGTATATAGTGTAGAAGAATTTCTTCTTTATAAGTCACATCACTCAACTAAATTTTAATTATAGATTCATTCTATGTTATTTAACCAAATAGTTTCTATAAACTATAATAAATATCCTAATTTCTTAGATTTGTACTTGGCTAACTTTTTACATATTAGGTATTTTTGAACAGATTTCATTTTTTATAAGCTATATAGGTATTCTTCAACTTACATATATCTGATCTTCCAAAATATTCAAAATCCAAATAAAACTTTTGAAAAATTTTTTCTTTTTTTTGATATATAAAGCATAAAAATTTATTGTATTTGCAAGTTTATAAGACTATGTTTATATATTTTTGTTGATCATAAATATCTTGCTTGATTTTGCTTAAGAATTTTTGTTAAAATTTATTTTTCCAATCCATATAATTGAATTTATGTAAAAGTTTTGGTCTCAATTATTTGCATAAATCAGGGAATACCTGTATGTTATTTTTTAACAAGTTTTCATTGATGTTAATTTTTGAGAAAAATAAATAAATAAATAGTTATTACAAATGTTGAACTGAAATCTTCTGATTTTATTTCTTTGTAATCAATAAAATTTGGAAAGCTAAAAGTTATTTTGATAATTATAATTTTTAGTTTTCTAAATTTTATTGATTAAAGAAAAATTTAAATCATAACCAAAAAAAAAATTAAATATTTTATTGTAAAAGATAAAAAAAATATATATATTTTTAAGTCATTAGATTTCTAGTGTTTATCAAGTACAGTCAGTTTTCCATATTATATAGTACTGTATTTGTAGTGTATACAATAATGCATAAAAGCACTAAAAAACCATTAAATTTGGAAGAGAAGCAGGAAATATTGAATGAAGTAGATGATGACTTGAGAAAAACATCCGAAATAGCTCAAAGCCACAGAATTCCACGAAGCACGTTACCTACAATTTTAAAAAAACCAGAGTAAAATTGAGGCAGCATATGCCATAAATCAATTTGAACCAAAACAAAAGTGAATGAGAACTGCAAAGAATGAAGATGTAGAAATAGCTTTGATGAAATGGATTAACAAGGCTCAGAGTCAGAATATGACTTTAACCAGAGGGATACTACAGGAAAAAGCACGTTTCTTCGCCGATGCATTGAATGTGCAGGACTTTCAAGCATCTGCTGGTTGGCTTTACCAATTCAAAGATAGACATGGAATCATCTGTAAAAAGGTTTGTGGAGAAGAAGGGAGTGTTAACTCTGAAACTACAGACGCATTCTTACATGACAAATTACAATTTGTTTTGAAAGAATATAAACTGTGCGACGTTTACAATGCTGATGAAATGTCACTTTTTTAGAAAGGACTTCCAAATCGTACTCTCTGTGTCAAAGGCCAAAAATGCTCAGGCAGAAAATGGAGTAAAGAGTGAATAACTGTAATGATAGCATGCAACATGGATGGATTGGATAAAATACCTTTGCTTGTCATCGGAAAATCAGCAAAACTGCGATGTTTTAAAAATGTGAAAACTCTTCCAGTGCATTATAATGTGAATAAAAAGTCCTGGATGACATCTGCAATTTTCACAAAGTGGTTAAAGGAACTGACAGA
Organism: Olivierus martensii; assembly: GCA_000484575.1. Taxonomy (NCBI): domain Eukaryota; kingdom Metazoa; phylum Arthropoda; class Arachnida; order Scorpiones; family Buthidae; genus Olivierus; species Olivierus martensii. Next base: position 11,400 of record AYEL01018329.1, read on the forward strand.
AAATTATATTGTGAGAAAAGAAAAATTTGCATGTTTATTGATAACTGTACTGTACACTGTGAAGTGTCATCATTGAAAGCCATAAAGCTAATTTTTCTCCCTCCAAACACCACTTCGAAGTTGCAACCATGTGACCAAGGCATAATTCGATGTGTTAAATTTCATTACAGAAAAGAGATGATTTGATGAGCTATAGACTTATAGACGCCTTCGATAAAAAAATTTCCTTCCAAATCAATTTATTGGAAGCCTTGACCATTTTAAGGAGCACATGGAGGAATGTTAATCAAACAACAATTCAAAATTGTTTCCGTCACGCTGGCTTTGCTTTAGTAGAAGTAGAGATATAAGAAAGTTCCGATGAATTAAATAAAATTGACTTTGATACTGAGGAAGGTTAGGAACGGGAACTTTTCCCAACAACATAATTTCTGAAGATTATGTCACGATGGATGATGAAGTTTTAACAACTGAAGCATTGAATGAAGCTGAAATAATCAATTCATTAACGAATAGAGAAAACAAGGAAGATCAAAAAAGTGAAAATTCAGAATGTGAAGAAGAAGAAAAATTACCATCTTTGTCAGAAGCCTCCGTTGCTCTAGACCAGGGCTGTCCAATTATAATGAACCCGAGGGCCGCAGCCGTGTTTACTAGAGATACGGAGGGCCGCAGTTATAAAAAAGGGGGTGGGGCTTTGGTACTCGATATGCTATTGTCTCAGCAAACGGAACGCATAAATATAACTTTTTTGAAAACCAATTTTATTTCCAGATTAGCAAATCTTATTACAAAATTATATTTACCAGATTTCATCCAATAAACATGTTAACAAAAGTTATGAAATATAAACAGTTAAAAAATATAAAAATAGTGTGTATGTACCTATTTAATATGATAAATAAGGGCAGGCAACAGCATTTACAAGATCTGGATATTTACATTCATTTCTGTTAAAGAAGAATCTTCAGTGCAGGTTCTGAATCGATTCTTAACTATCTTCATGTTAGAAAATGCACCTTCACACAAATAAGTATTACCAAATGTTGATAATATTGGGTTGGAAACTAAGTCATTGCGGATTTCACTAACAGGTGATGTTACTTGTATTTTTATGCATGTTTACATCTTCGCACAGATAAGATCTTTTGTATGTTATTACTTGGTCCTCTATGAAACATTCAGTAGCAAAATTACATTGATCTGCTAAATAGTGTGTGCGTGTAATAAGCTAAAACA
>AYEL01018330.1:0-13149 GCA_000484575.1 Olivierus martensii
TCGTATTCTGCTAATAAACAAATAGAAAACTTGTTAAAAATTTCTCATTGGTTCATTAACTTCGCTTATTAATGCTATCTGGAACTAATTTACTGATTCAATAAAGTTGCAATGCTTAATTGCAAATAGGCCTATTCACTCAATTCTCGACCCAGAATTGGCGGCCAGGCGGCACTCAACTTCTGCTTTCGATTCGCTATTTTAGTTTTGATTTGGCAGTTGGTTTGATGATGATATGAGACGCAATTTCTGGTAAGTTATTAATTTAGATGATGAACAATGATGTAAAATATGAAAATAAATATTTACAATAAACTTAACACTAACTGTTTAAGAGTTATTCAGTGTGAAGTTAGCTAATGGCCGGAATCTCACAAAGGAAGAACCAATTACCATATTTTCCATAGAGTTAATACTTCGATTAGCGCAAATTCGATTAGCGTGAGAAATTCGTGGAACGAATTATTCGCACTAATCGAGGCCTACCTGTATTTCACAAACAAACACATATCATTTAAAAACATTTTAAAAATTGTCAAATTTTGCTTCTGTCTCCCTGGATCTAATGCCCCCACTGAATGAGTATTTTGATTAATGATTAGTATGTGGACCACTGAGAAAACCCAATTAAAAGTTGAAACATTGGAAGCATGTATTTATACCAAACTTAACTTCAATGTAATGTAAATAAAGTTTTAAGAATTGAAATACAAACCTGGCTTTATTAAAAAAGTTCATATTCGTGAAAAATATACAAAACAAAATTAAAATTTTTTAAAGTATAATCAGTGTTGGGATTCAAATAATTTAACAATTTGGTTCGCTGTCCTAATGATCATTTTAAGTATAAAAAAACAATATACCAAAGGTAGCTTATTATTCCATATAGTTAATACTTAAATAAAAACAATAAAACAGGTACACAAAATTAGATTATGCTATAAGAAATAGTTTTAAAATATTAATGAAAAAATATTAAATAATACCCAACAAAAAAACAATAAAACTGTTATTTAAGATATTTCCATATTGCTTTTTGACTGGCATCCTCACTTACAATTTTCTTCACTTTTATCCAAGCATAAAAAACATGAGGGAATAAAAATGTAGTATTTCATCAAAAGGTATAATGAGCTTTATGAAATGAATAAATAAATAATACAAGCATAGTTCCAGTGGCATAGCTAGGAGAGGACAATATGCACCAGATGGTATTTTTGGCATTAAAAAAATTTTTTTTAATTCTGTATTTTAATTTATAAATAAAAGAAATACAATTATCTTTTCTTAAACTTAATTTTCAAATTGTGTTTAAGCAAGTTTGATGTGTATTATATATTTCCCAAAGGAAGGATGACAATTGACAGACCACCTCGGGAAGCTTGAACTGTAGCTACACTCAGTCTAATTTTTTCACCTATGGACAGAATTAACATTACTACAGGCATTTAGAATATGTTATTGCGCAGATGAACATTAAAAAGAGTAAGGAATGTAAATTTGTGATTTTCACATTGGACAATTGACAAGGCACCCACCTTAGAGAGAACCCTGATTACAAGTGCCATTTTAATAACTGGTTCACCAAACTCAACAGAAAATTAGGTATTGGTTCTGCTGAACCGGTGTGAACAGGCTGAATCCCACCATTGAGTATAAATAATATGATTGTTTAAAACATTGTGTTGTTCATCATATTGTGTTATTTATTATTGGTATTGTTTATTATATTTTATAATAAATGTTATAAGGCTTTTTAGTTTTAGTGAAACAAATAAATGCAACCTGCACTTTCTTATTATGAAACAATTTCTGATTTGTCCTTTATTTTCTTCTAAAACATATGGTCACCATAGCTATATACCAGAGAAGAAAGACTATATATGTAATGAAAGAAAATTTGCATATACGAGGGGGACCCAAAAAAAACCGGATTTTTTGTATAAAAACCTTATTTATTAACTTTTTTACAAAATTCCTTCAGTCACCTTCAAAGTACTCTCCATTAGATGCGATGTACTTATCAAGTCTTTTTTCCCACTGTTTGAAGCATCTCTGGAACTCTTCAACTTTGATATTGTCTAGTGCCCTTTGTGAAGCTGTTTTTATCGCCTCCACATCATCCAAACACTTTCCTTTTAGATTTTTCTTCATTCTTGGAAAGAGGAAAAAGTTGCACGGGGCTAGGTCTGGTGAATACGGAGGGTGGGGAACGACAGGCCATCCCGAGAGGCCAGAATAGTGGGTCGCTCGTAAGGCCGCGTGTGTGGGGGGCGTTGTCGTGATGAAGGAACCAGTCATCTGATCGCCAAAGTTCTGGGCGTTTCCTCCGCACATCCTCTCACAGACATCTTAAAACTTCCAAATAAAAAGTGCTGGTTAACAGTCTGGCCAGGGGGAACAAATTCCCGATGCACAATTCCACGAATATCAAAAAAGATAATGATCGTCGTCTTCACATTCGACCTCATTTGTCTTGCTTTTTTTGGTCTGGGAGAGTTGGGAGTCTTCCACTGGCTTGACGCTTGCTTAGTTTCTGGGTCATACCCATAACACCAACTCTCATCACCTGTAATGACTTTGGTCAAAAAGTCTGGATCACTTTCAATCTCTTTTTTTAAGTCCCGGCTCAAATTCAATCGAATGTTTTTTTGATCCTGTGTGAGAAGGCGAGGAACAAATTTAGCGGAAACACGTCTCATTTGCAAATCCTCAGTCAAAATCCGCTGGCACGAGCTCCAACTCACGCCTGACTCTTCTGAAATTTGGTCGATCGTGAAACGACGATCCTCGTTAATTGTTTGGCAGATTTTTTCAACGTTTTTATCGTTTCGAGATATTGAAGGATGCCCAGAATGAGCATGGTCTTCAACACTCATCTCACCACGTTTAAAGTGCCCAAACCACTCGAAAACTTGTGTGCGGCTCATAGCATCCTCCTTAAAAGCCTGTTGAAGCATTTGGTAAGCTTCCGTTGCTGATTTTTCAAGCAGGAAACAAAATTTTAAACACACTCTTTCTTCTTTTAAATTTGCCATAACAAAATAACAGTAAGAGAAACACAACACTATGCTCAAACGTTAATGGGTATCCTCCTTATAGCATCCTCCTTAAGTTGAAGCATTTGATAAGCTTCCGTTGCCGATTTTTCAAGCAGGAAACAAAATTTCAAACACACTCTTTCTTCTTTTAAATTTGCCATAACAAAATAACAGTAAGAGAAACACAACACTATGCTCAAACGTTAATGTACAAACTGACACCGTCTGCACAGCTGTTTCATGAAGGTTCTCTACTAACCTCATCTAGTAGTAGAGAGTTCTCCATCTAGCCGGAGAACTCTCTACTACGTCTACGAATGGCAGCGCGCTCTCAGTTCGGTTTTTTTTGGGTCCGCCTCGTATTGGTTTCACTATCATGGCAATGATGTGTACAGGTATCCGTTCTAAAACATGGTTTTGCTCTAACATGATTAAAAAATTGTGGAAACCCTCATTTAACACAATTTTTTTTTTAACATATTTAGAAAATTACATTTACTCTCCTACAATAAAAAATACTTTCATTAATTTTTGTAAATCCACATTATGAACACATAATATACACATAAATTGCAATTATTGGGAAATACTTTGCTAAAATTAATCATAAATACAATTTTGCTAGTTTGCTGTAAGAGAGACAATATACAGTTTATTTTCGCTTACAATTTGAAATTGAGTTAATTGGCAACAATTGAATATTGTGTGTTCAAAACATTCAGTTCTTGGATAAAAAAATAAGTTTTTATTCTTCAATAGAGGTATGTGAAAGAGAAGAAAAATATTTTTATTCGTAAATATTTTAAGTATATATTAAGAAACAATTGTTTTGTAATGGGTTAGATTACTGATTTTGTAAAGAGAGTAGATATACAAACTTTAAATGCATATAAAAAAGTTCAAAAAGTGAAGTTGATATTGTTAAAGAAAAAACATTCTCATTTTAACAAAACAGTGGTAAGGAAGATATAGTCAGACCTCAGTATATGGCCATTCACTTATAATAATAGACTTATACAAGCACTTTTTAGCAATAGATATACTAAAATATTTATTTCATTAACGCAAAATGAAAATGAAAATTTAACGCAAAATGAAATAAATATTTTAGTATATCTACTGCTAAAAAGTGCTTGTATAAGTATTATTTAATGAGTTTTAGCAGTTTGTTTTACAACTTTTCATTCACTTATAAGATCACCCCACATATATGGTCACTTTTGAAAAATTCCTGCTGACTTAATAGGAATTCTGTATTTTGTTACTGCCTATATAATCAGGATTTAAATATATAATCACTTAATGGTTACTTTGAGTTCATAGCAAAAAATTTCAACAGCCATTTTTTCGAGTAATTTCCGAAATTCTTTTCAATCTGAAAAAAGAGCATTATAAGTATTTAACTTCAAGTGGACAAGTGTTTATCTTCAGAAAAAAATCCAAAGATAAACACTTGTCTGCCATTTAAAATAATGCAGATTCAATTGAATGGAAAATTATGATTTTTGTATTTTTTTATTTAATAAATTTCAGATCAGTATACATTTTTGATTTAATAAATTCATATAAACAAATATGACTGCTTTTCAAAACTTCATGTTTCATATAAATGCAAAGAAGAAAACCTAAGTACTAAGCAGAAATAAAACCTTTATTTCACAAAGGAACAATTTCGACCATTCTCTACTGGTCTACATCAGCTAATGTCAACCCCAATACAGAGAGCCGGGATATTTCTCCAGGTTTGTTTACATAGGTCAGAGAACATGGATGGTCGGTGATACGAGTTAAATTATTGCCCTGCACAAGACCGAGTATCTGTTTTAGTTGCTTACCTCCAAAATGTTACATTAGACAAATTATTTGTCCAAAATGTAAAAGTTGGCCGGACAGCTGTGTGGTAAAGCCGTGCCTTACCTAACCAGAACGTAAAAACCCGTGGATGTATTAAGATAACAAAACATTGGACCAAAAATTTGAAGATAATAATAAAAAAATGCAAAAAATAATAATAATGATTAAAATAATAATAATAAAATGTCTCCTGTACAACAATGTGTGCTAACCACAGTCCATTGTCCAAAGCCATGCATCGGAGATTGTAACAGAGTCACTACAGTTAATAACCTGTGCGAAACTGGCTCCATCCGAAATAAAAAAGGAACTCCACGACAACCCCCATAACACCTTTTTTATAATTTTGGATGACCTTGGCCCCTGGCCAGTCTATACACAGGTCATGCTCAAATATTCTTGTCCCAAGCACTGTGTTGGTTTTACCTTTCTTAATGTCCTGCTGATGCTCCTTAGTCCTAGTGCACAGATTTTGTCTAGTCCAAAATCAATGTACACCTCTTCCCTGCTTAGTGTTGTTTTTAACAGGTGTTTGGTATACACCAGACTTCAAACTGGGATGAATAAGTGGTTTGTCATTCCGCAAGCACTGGAAGATTGTGTTGGCCTTTTTAAAGGTGATTCTCCTTTCACCAATCCTCTCCAACAACCTATGGTTCTTTCTCACAGGCGTACAATATGGTAGGGCTGAGAAACAACCTGTCTTTTCTGGTTGAGCACTGCAGCTCGGCTGTGAAGCTATGCTTTCTTTCTTTCGAGTGCAGCACATGCAGAAAGAGATGATGAGATAAAGTTTATTTTTAGGCAAGGCCTAACTACTAGGCCTTGAACACAGCGTGTGCTGCACATGGATGAAAGAAAGCAAACTTCACAGCCGAGCTGTGGTGCGCAAGCAGAAAAGACAGGATGTTTTTCTCAGCCCTGCCATATTGTACACCTGTGAGAAAGAACCATAGGTTGTTGGAGATGATCAGTGAAAGGAGAATCACCTTTAAAAGGGCCAACACAATCTTCCAGTCCCTGCGGAACGACAAACCATCTATTCATCCCAGTTTCAGGTCTGGTGTATACCAAACACCTGTTAAAAACAACACTAAGCAGGGAAGAGGTGTACATTGGTTGGACTAAACAAAATCTGTGCACTAGGATTAAGGAGCATCAGCAGGACATTAAGAAAGGCAAAACCAGCACAGTGCTTGGGACAAGGGTATTTGAGTATGACCTGTGTATAGACTAGCCAGGGGCCAAGGTCATCCAAAACTATGAAAAAGGTGTTATGGGGCTTGTCGAGGAGTTCCCTTTTTATTTCGGTTGGAGCCAGTTTGGCACATGTTATTAACCGTAGTGACTCTGTTACAATCTCCAATGCATAGCTTTGGACAATGGACTGTGGTTAGCATACATTGTTGTACAGGAGACATTTTTATTATTATTATTATTTTAATTATTATTATTATTTTTTATGTTTTTTATTATTATCTTCACGTTTTTGGTCCAATGTTTTGTTACCTTAATGCATCCACGGGCTTTTACATTCTGGTTAGGTAAGGCACGGCTTTACCACACAGCCATCCGGCTGACTTTTATGTTTTGGACAAATAATTTGTTTAATATAACATTTTTGAATGTAAGCAACTAGAACAGATATTCTGTCTTGTGCAGAGCAATAATTTAACTTGTGTCGCCAACCATCTGCGATCTCTGATCTATGTAAACAAGCTTAAAGGTTTTAATTTTTCGGGTTTATGCCTTTGTTTTTACTTATTATAATTATTATTTTTTTTTTAATCATCATTTTTATTATGTTTTTATTATTATTTTTTACGTTTCTGACAAATAATTTGTTTAATGTAACATTTTGGATGTAAGCAACTAGAACAAATAATCTGTCTTGTGCAGGGCAATAATTTAACTTGTGTCACAAACCATCTGTGTTCTCTGATCTATGTAAACAAACCTGGAGAAATATCCCGGATCTCTGTATAGCAGTTGACATTAGTTGATTTAGACCAGTGGAGAATGGTCGAAATTGTTCCTTTGTGAAATAAAGGTTTTATTTCTGCTTACTGCTTAAGTTTTCTTCTTTACTCTGATTAGTTGCCAAATGTCTGCAGCCTTAGTATATGAAAAGTGTTCATAATTTCTGCTATACTGGAAGATAACAAAAACAAAACGAATGTAGTACTATTTAGCAGAACAAACAAAAATTAAATGGGAACGTTTTCGATCCATTCTAGGACCATCTTCAGCCGTTAGACTTTTAAACCAAGGATAAACAAACATGTGTCACGTGATATGAACGTTAAGCCATTTCCAGGCAGAGGAGAGCACTTCTGGTTCCTGCATGTTGATGATAATTTCAGATTTTCCTCAGTGTTGAATTTGTAGAGCTTCGGCAAAAATAACCTTTGTCGCAGTGATTAACGTGTTGTATAATTTTGGCGTTGTGCCAACGGATGTTGATGTTATGTTCTAAAGTACATATAGATAAAGCTGTGGTGGTTACACCTTTTAATATATTGTCTTTATGTTCCTTTAACCTTTGGGATAAGTTACAACTAGTGAAGCCGATGTAGTTTTCATTTCTATAGAGATTGATATTACAGAACAGAATGATGTAGACACCAGGATTTCTTAGAGGATTGATGGGATGCTTTTCGTTGCGTAGGAGATGAAAAATATTATTAAATTTTCTATAGGCTATTTTAAAGTTAGTAATGCTTTCAACGTCATAGTGAAAAAGCCCTTGCTAAATGGTGTAGAGCCAAACTACATAATTATCCTTACGAAACAACTTCTGTTGAATCATTTTTGGACGATCTGCTTACAACAGGACTATTTCCCGTCGAACGCTTAACTGTTCTTGATTTTTCTTCCCTATATCCATCAGTTATCATCGAACCAGCCTGTATACAACTTTATAAACTGTTACTTACTCCCCGATGGTGATAAACACACTAATATATTATTAGATATATATAATATGCAGTACATAGACTAATAATATAATTGTTTTCCAGACGGCCTGCATCTGAAACTGGTTAAAACTTTAGTCACTCACTTGAGATTACCAGCTGAGGAGGGCCATAATAGGCCGAAAGCATTTCCGGAAAACAATTGTATTATTAGTATATGTAGTGTTTATTATATAGGAAAACAATAGTATTATTAGTATATGTAATATATATTATATATATCTCTATAAAATTAGTTTTTATCCTGATTCAAGTGCTTGTTGTGATTTCTTGTGTTATTAGAAGCAGCAGAACTCACTTGTTTATAGCTATACTTCTTGCTTTCGAGAAATCTGTACTTTAATCTGCAACCATTCCTACTTCTCCTATAAAAATAAATTCTACAAGCAAAATAAAGGTGTGCCGATGGGAAGCCCCATGGCAGGTGTCACAGCTGAACTAGTAGTTCAATTTAAAGAAGAAATAGTAATTCCTAGATTCCATCCACTTATTAAAATCTATAAAAGGTATGTTGACAACATTTTTATCGCACGGCATGATAACGTTGACATTAATGAATTTATAACTGGGATGACTGACCCGACATTAGGCCTAAGCCTGCAACTCAAACAAGACAGCGTAACCAACGTCCACTTTTTAGACATCAACATCACTATCGATAACTCTGAATATAGAACTTCCGTCTATAGAAAACCAACATACACTCCTATATTTATCCCTAAATCTTCATCTGACAACTTATCCGTTAAAGCTGCTGCCATTAGAACCCTCTTTAAATGCTCCTTCACTCACTGTAACCACTATAACGACAGATTCGCCAAGATCAACACTATTTTTCAACAGGGTAGGATGCAAGGCTACAACAACTTTTTCTTAATAATATCCTGGATCAAGTTGAAAATTTGCAGCACAGGGCTTCCTCCGCTGAATAACCAACACAACTCTCTGTATATTGCACCTGGTACCAAGCTCCTCCACTAATGAAGCTTAAACATGACGTGGAAAGCATTACTTACTTTAAAATAGCCTATAGAAAATTTAATAATATTTTTCATCTCCTATGCAACGATAAGCATCCCATCAATCCTCTAAGAAATCCTGGTGTCTATATCATTCCATTCCATAACATTGATCTCAATAGAAATGAAAACTACATTGGCTTAACTAGTCGTAACTTATCCCAAAGGTTAAAGGAACATAAAGGCAGTATATTAAAAGATGCAACCACCACAGCTTTATCTATACATGCTTTAGAACATAACATCAACATCCATTAGCAAGACGCCAAAATTATACAACAATCAATCACCGTGACAAAGGTTATTTTGCCGAAGCTCTACAAATTCAACAACAAGGAAAATCTGAAATTATCATCAACACATAGGAACCAGAAGCATTCTCCTCTGCCTGGAAATGGCTTAACGCTCATATCACGTTATGCATGTTTATTTATTCTTGGTTTCAAAGTCTAACGGTTGAAGATGGTCCTAGATACATTCCCGTTTAATTTTTGTTTGTTCTGCTAAATAGTGCTACATTCATTTTGTTTTTGTTATCTGCCTTAGTATATGTTTTCACACCATGATTGCACTGCATTTCTTGCTCCCGCTTGCTCCTATAAATGGCGATGCCTTGCATGTTCCAGATCTGGTGATTTTAATGTTTCTTTGATTAAAAAAAATATAATATAGTTTAAAATTGTTGATATAGAGATTTAGTAAAAAACAATTAAATTATTTTTTTTGAATAATCCTAATCTAGCCAAACTTCCCCAAGCGGTTTATTTTTGAATTAACTGCCAAATTAATAATTATTTTTAATTCGTGATTTTGCTTCAAAAACGAATTTAAATCATAATGGCCTACTTACTGTCTGAAAACAGCTTTGAATGCATAATCAGGATTTCCGCAATCACAAGTAAAAACAACTTCTCGGCATCTATCGAGAATTGTATCTTGACAAGATATCTTCGCGTCATCTAAAGTTGTTTTAAAAATTTTCATAAGGAGTTGCAACTTGATTTCATATTATACAAGCATGCAGATGGACGTTCAAGGTCAACCACTCATAATTATTTTTAATTTACGCTACGGTGCCACCATTTGTCGGATTAATAATTATTAATTTAAATTTAAGCTAATGTGGCACCATCTATTATTTAATAATTGAACCTTAATTTTTAAAATTAAGGTTCAATTATTAAATACCTTAGCCTAAATTTAAATTAATAATTATTAATCCAACAGATGGTGGAACCACCGTAGTGTAAATAAAAAATAATTATTAATAGGCAGTCATTTCAAAAATAAACCGCTACGGGAAGTTTGGCTAGATTAGGATTATTTGGATCACGTAAATCCCTTAGTAAAATGTGAATTATGATTATTATTTTTGATTTAAGAATTTTACTACTATTGCTCTAATACTTCATGATTTACCATGAACTGGATTTGGCAACAATGACTATAAGTGTAAATCATTTCACTTTGCTTTTTGCTTAATTGATTACATAATATACAATACAAAGTTCAATATGTGTCGATGATCCATTACAGTGCTTTGTATTATTATTTTCCAATCAAATCCTAGCTGTTCAATCGTGTCCGATTCTTGGCTATTCTATGGGTCATGTCCCTCCATGTCTTCCTGTCCCTGACCAATTCTCGCAGTTCCTCGATGTTCTTGCCCGTGTCCTTCTTGATTGTATCCAGCCAATGGGCTTCGGTCTTCCGCTAAGTCTTGTTCCGCTCATCCTCCTCAGCATCACATCCTTCTACAGCGAGTTGGCCCGCATCACACGACCGAAAAAAGTCAGCTTCTGCCTGGTGATCTTACCTTCCAGGGGAAAATCGGGACTGATGCACTCCAAGACTGACTTGTTGGTGACCCTCGCTGTCCAGGGGATCCCTCTCAACCCACTTCCAGCTCAATGTGCCGAGGGGTGCAACGTACGACTCACCTTTTGTGGAGGTTTTGTGGCAAACTGATGTGGGTTGGGGAAAGAAATGGTGAACTACCCTGTAAAAACTTCACCTCAAAATTCTATGGATCAAGACCAAAGTGTTTCTTCGGTCTTCCGCTAAGTCTTGTTCCGCTCATCCTCCTCAGCATCACATCCTTCTACAGCGAGTTGGCCCGCATCACACGACCGAAAAAAGTCAGCTTCTGCCTGGTGATCTTACCTTCCAGGGGAAAATCGGGACTGATGCACTCCAAGACTGACTTGTTGGTGACCCTCGCTGTCCAGGGGATCCCTCTCAACCCACTTCCAGCTCAATGTGCCGAGGGGTGCAACGTACGACTCACCTTTTGTGGAGGTTGTGTGGCAAACTGATGTGGGTTGGGGAAAGAAATGGTGAACTACCCTGTAAAAACTTCACCTCAAAATTCTATGGATCAAGACCAAAGTATTATTATTATTATCTTTTAATCTAGTTTTTATTTTGTTTTTCATTTTGTATATGCTTGCATCTATTGTTTTTCCATACCTATAGTTTTTTCAGAAGTCCCAAAGGAAATAATTTTTACACTGTATAGTTAAAATTTCATTGCCTTAAATTGGATTTTTCTTATCCCATATACACGGACAGCACAATTATACGATCAGTTTTCTGAAGTCCACAGAAATGACTATATAATGAGGTCTGACTGTATAATTAAATGAATGTTACTTAGGCTATATACTTTTTCTTTCCTTTTGTTTTACATATATTTTGTTTAGGATCTTATGTATAGATAATATAATTATATATTTATGATTATATACTTTTTCTTTCTTTATGTTTTGTGTTATTAATTTTCTTAATAATTTAATAATTTTTGCACTTTTAATATTCTTAATAATTCCACATAAGAAACTTAACTTTTAAAGAAACGTATTTGTTTTTAATTGATTTTGGAATGTAACTCCCTTTTTTGTATTGGCTCCAGGTCTCATAGTTTCACACAACAGTGTTTTTTAGGAACCTATCTATCGTGTTATAGGAAGGATACCTGTATATAATAAATATAAAAAAGCTAACATTAACTTTATGTATATAACAAAAAGTCACTTTAGGCTTCTTCGTAGATTTGCCTTTATTACTACACTTTTTTCCTGCAATTAGACAATTTAACTTTTTAATATAAACAAAATCAAAGCATTTACAGCAGTATAGGAAAACTTTAATTCAGAAATTGAACAAACATTTTTGGCACTTTATGCCATCATCAGGTTAATTATTTTAATTATTTTAAGTTAAAGTTTTCCTATACTGCTGTAAGTGCTTTGATTTTGTTTATATTAAAAAGTTAAAATAAGGTTAATAGCAGTAATTGAAAATGAAGCAAAAAAAAATTTAGACAATATCAAATTAAAAACTAATTATAGATCTTAAAAATATAATACAAAATTTAAGATTTTAAGATTTATAATTAGTTTTTAATTTGATTTTGTGTAAAATGTTGCAAAAAAAAGTCTAGTAATAAAGGAGTCTACAAAGAAGCCTAAACTAAGTTTTTGTTATAATATGAACTATCTAATACAAATTTAATCTTTGTATTAATTATTTGAAAATAGGAACAGCAGCATGGTAACAATTACAAGTGTTTAAAGAACAGAAAACAATAGATTAGATAAATTAAATTAAATTATTTAAATGGATATTTATTATTTTAATATATGGGAACAACAAACAAGATAAAGTGTAAATTTAAAACATGAAATAGAATAACATCAAGCTGCTCTTTAAGGTTAAACAATAATAAACGAATTTAACAGCACTTCTGAGCAGTCCAAAAAAGTCTTTATTCCATCAAAATTTAACTTAGAGGAACGTTTTCGGCCATCTTTCAAAGGCCATTATCAACTCACAGATCGTTTTTTTAAATTTTAACAATGTACGTTAATGAACAACTGAGGTGTTCCGTTTCTGTTCTTTCTTAGAACAAAACAAATTTAAAACATAGAAACGTCTATTTATGTTTTTTAGGGATAGTGCTAAAAATTTTTTCGCAACAGTTAAGAAAATAAAACTAAACAAAAATAAATATGCACAAATTATATGGTTTAAATTAAAAGTCACTCAATAAGTTTTTTTATATAAAGTGCTTTTTTCTCAGTTAGTTAGGGCATACTTCCAGGCTGTTGGGAGTCCTTCTTTATCTCTCTCGTTCACTACGTTTTCGTGCCTACTCTTCTCGTAAATGACTAATTTCTCTGTTGTATATAACTCATCTGGGTGTGTTACTGATCTAATAACTTCAGCCTCCCTCCATTTTATCATTACGTTCGCTTCGTA
>AYEL01018394.1:0-43137 GCA_000484575.1 Olivierus martensii
CGGAGATGTACGTTGCGACTTTGAGCATCCGATTTTATGTACCAGATGTTTATTATTTTAGTTATTCTAACTTTTTATTAATGAACTTTGTAATTTTAAGCTATATCTTAATAAGTAATATTTTTGTTAAATAATGTATATGTCATATTATATTATTTCCCGAAATGCTCTTCAGCTCTATCAGTCTTTAAAAAATGTAATAATGTTCTATTTTGGAATGTTTGTTTAAAATCGGTCGTATTCTGAAATGTAACTGAGGATGGTATAGGAAATATACCGAAAACGTTTTTATGTTTAAGTAATAAAACTTGTTTTCTTGACTGTTGGTTAGTGCTGTTGAAAATACTGAACTTTGAAGTAGATATGAGTTAGTGACACAGCTCTGACATAATTCCACTCAGCTAGTATTAACCAGTTAGGATTCTTCTTTTTTTAACATTTATGATGTAGTTTGACTTTTATATACAAATGTTAAAACCTGGACAATACATATCTACTTACTTTTCTTTCTCCTTATCTTATATTTATATTTTATTTAAAATTCTAAATTTTTCCCACTAAGTAAGAAATGTCTGTGTAGCTATATATAATTCTTGCATTATATAAAATTTCATAAAATAAAAAAACGAAATATATTTTCTTTGAAATTAAAAAATTATGCTTATCTATTTTATATCATTTTTATCACAAATAATAAAATTATGTATTTAAAAATGATTATAAATCATTCCTCTTGAGAAATTCTATTATATAAAATAAAGATTATGGTATACTATTCAAATTCATCTATTGCAATATATTTAAAATATAAATAAATATTTATAATTGTAAACATTATTCAATCAGTAAAATAACAAAATAATATTTGCCATGTTAGAATAGAAAACTGCTTCTACTTAGACTATTTTAACAAATTAAGACAAAAAACATATATTTTTATTATATATGGTACAATTTTAAATATACTCTAATGCTTAATCTAATTATATTTGTCTTTTACCATAATAATTTTTTGTTGCTATAGTAACTAATATTGTTCCGATATTTGAATTTGTATTGTTCCAATTCCTGTAACCTGAAGATGGCGAATAGCCTGGACAATTGCACTTGATTTGGTGAAGAAAAAGTATACTGTTACTAAGTCTGTGTATCTTATTGTTAAATATAAATGATGGTACCTAAACACAGATAGTCATCCATAGGAAGAAGATATCAATATCTTACTAAATCCATTAAATATTTCCGATGAATGATGATGATTTGTCAGTTTGAAATGAATCTAGTTCTAGTAGACTAGCATCTGAAAAAAAGATTAAAATATGATTTTTGGGTTATCAGAAGAATCCAGTGATAAAATGCTCAAAGATAATCCAGAAAGTGGGGAAGATTACAAAACAGAAGAAAGCGATGAAGAACAAAGTTACAAGTGGAAATTGAAATATTTTAAACCAAAAAATTGTTGAATTCTCCTGAAATCCAGAATTAAAAGTAAGTGTGCTTTCTAATAATAAATTTCAATGGTTTGAACTATTCCTAATGCCAGCATTAGCAGAATACATTGTAACAGAAACTAATTGGTATGCCGAACAATTCTTTTTATCTGAATCCATATCTTTTTCCGAAGGATCAGCAATAGAAAGGCTGTTCTCTGCTCGGTGGAGAAATGAATGGAAACCAGTAACAAAAAATGAAACGTATCGCTTTTTAGGTTTGCACTTACAGGAATTGTGAGTTTTCCGGACCTAGAAACGGAAATTCAGAAAAGTCGAAGCAACAGGCGTTGAGCCTATGAACGAAGTCCACCAAAAGTTGCGTGAGTCAGGATGTCTGGTAGAGGCAGTTCAGCAAGTCAGACAGCGAACAACATTGAATATAAATTTGACAGCTTCTTTATTCTTTGTTAAAGAGAGATTTCTATACATAAATATTGATTCCCGACAAACAAAGAGAGAGAGATACCTTAAATTTACGTAGATACGGAGCACACTTGAGGGGACTTTATTTCTAGTCTTCTTTCTTTTAGCACAGTCTTTAGTCTCTTTTATACAGTCTTTAGTTCAAAATTATTGACGACAACGAACACACCAACCAACACTTTGAAGAATGCTTCTGTTAGAAGGCCTTTCGACTTCTTTATTATTCCAAAAATGTATTAATAATACATACAGAATGGAGCACAGATAGCGGGATGAGATGATGTTCAAAATCAGCCAACAAAACAAAACCAAGACTTAGAACCAAAAGCCTCGACCTTCTCTGTCCCAGCTCTTTTATCTGTGTAACCTCTTACATTTCCTGGGGATGGCTTCCCAGATGGTTCAGGTGTCAAGTCTTAGACTTTGCATTGACACCTGAATAAACTATTTACAATTTATTACCATGAAAGGAATAATAATAATATCTATTACGTCCTGTTATTTCATTACAATATCGTCATCATATTCCTCGACTTATCTCTGCGACAGCAAAGGGGGGTTGCCGATCCCCACAAAATAAATAGAAGGCCTGATATTATGATGTAAAGGTAAGCCTCAATTAGTGCGAATAATGCGTTCCACGAATTTCTCGCACTATTCAAATTTGCATTATTCGAAGTATTAACTATATGTAAAATATGGTATAATGCATAATTATATATAACTTATAATAAATAATAATAAAAATAAATAAATATAACTTGAAAATTTGTTCCTAGATGGAAACATTTATGTTAAATCCATAAGAACAAGTTTCATCTTATGCACAGAAAGTTAAGCATGCAATACAAGGATAGTTTTACATTGAATTTAATTCATTTGCCTGTCTAAAAATTGGGCTTGGTCTCCAATGAAAAGAAAAACATGACCATAGCCATATTATAACAGGTGAAATTGGAATAGTTAAACATGTATGTTTTTATCATCTTAGGAGTAGATGTTATAAAAATTGTATACAAGTTACAGATAATATTAATACAAAAAATTTAATCATATTCACTAAACATGAATTTTTTTTGTACAGGTAGGCTTTGATTAGTGCGAATAGGGTCCCACGAATTTCTTGCACTATTCGAAATATTAACTATATGTAAAATATGGTAACTGGTTCTTGCTTTGTGAGATTCTGGCCATTAGCTAACCTCACGATGAACAATACTAACTGTTTAAGAATTTTTATTCTCATACAATGAATAACCACAATACTAACTGTTTAACAATGAATAACCACAATACTAACTGTTTAAAAAATATTTATTTTCATATTTTACATCGGTGTTCATCATCTAAATTAATAATTTACCAGGAATTTTATCTCATACCATCATCAAACCAACTGCCAAATCGAAACCAAAAGAGCATGTTATAAAAATTGTATACAAGTTACAGATAATATTAATATAGTCTGTCCAACTTAATTGTGTGGGAAAACGTCACAAACTGGAACAAGTTCATTTGTTCTTATTTTATGAGATTCCGGCCATTACACCAACCTCACGATGAATAACCACAATACTAACTGTTTAAGAAATATTTATTCTCATACAATGAATAACCACAATACTAACTGTTTAACAATGAATAACCACAATACTAACTGTTTAAAAAATATTTATTTTCATATTTTGTTGTTGTTCATCATCTAAATTAATAACTTACCAGGAATTGCGTCTCATACCATCATTGTTCATCATCTAAATTAATAACTTACCAGGAATTGTCCTCATACATCATCAAACCAACCGCCAAATTCTGTACTGTACTGTATGGTCTCATACCTCATTAAAAAGTGTTCCTCCTTTTATCCATTTCGATACTTTTTAAAAGCGAAAATTCTCCACTCACCAAATCGAAACCAAAATAAAAATCAACTTTTATCAATTTTTAATCAATCAAAAACGCCAAATCAAAAGCGGAAGTTGAGCGCCATTTTTATGTCGCTCAGTCACATACGTTTTTTTTGCTCTAGCGTAATCACTAACCTCTTCTTTTTTTGTTTCCTGTTTTATCATAAATTTTTATGTCGCTCAGTCACATATGTTTTTTTTGCTCTAGCGTAATCACTAACCTCTTCTTTTTTTGTTTCCTGTTTTATCAAAAGTGTTCTTCCTTTCATCCATTTCGATACTTTTTAAAAGAGAAAATTCTGTCTGTATCGGCAAAAAGCCCATTTTTCTGGTGTTTCACCTTTTCAAAGCCAAGTGACTGTTCTTGGACTGCTCCTCGTCCAGTTTTACTTCGAAAATTAAGGGTAATTTGTTAATTGACATCATAAAAGGAGGCGGAGCAATAGTGTGACCGTTCTTGGACTGCTCCTCGTCCGGTTTTACTAACCGAAGTGTGACCGTTCTTGGACTGCTCCTCGTCCGGTTTTATTAACCGAAAGTTTCACCCCTTCAAAGCAAAGTGACTGTTCTTGGACTGCTCCTCGTCCGGTTTTACTAACCAAAAACTTGTGACCGTTCTTGGACTGCTCCTCGTTCGGTTTTACTAACCGAAAATTGACTGTTCTTGGACTGCTCCTCGTCCGGTTTTACTAATCGAAAATTTAAGGTAATTTGCTAATTGACATCATAAAAGGAGCTTTGTTAGTAAGACTCGACTGTTCTTGGACTGCTCCTCGTCCGGTTTTACTAACCGAAAATTAACCATTCTTGGACTGCTCCTCGTCCAGTTTTACTAACCGAAAATTAACGGATTCTTGGACTGCTCCTCGTCTGGTTTTACTAACCGAAAATTAACGGAATTTGTTAACTGACATCATAAAATGGGATGGACCTTTGTTAGTAAGACTGATCTATGCTTACAACTTGCATTAAAATGGACCTTTGTTAGTAAAACTGGTCTATGCTTACAACTCGCATTAGTAAAGGGGAGTAAATATCATGATGGGTAAAGCTGAAGAGGGAATACAAGAATTCCAAAAGTGCTACTTTGAATTATATTAAAACAATTTATCTGTGAGTATAATAATTCCTGCTAATTGGCTAGTTATCATATATATTAATAGTCAAACGAGGCTGCTGACAGGATATCCCTTTTTCAGTCGAACCACTATACCGATTTCTATAAATATGGTATTGTTTGAAAAGTCTAATTTTCAGATGTCTGTGACAACAGGTCTTTTTTTTATTTGGTCATTTTTTAGGGCCCTAGGGGCCCAATTTTTATTTTATGACAATAAATATCAATAGATGGCAGACTATAAGTGTATCGTGCTAGTCTATATGCCAGATGCATCGTGGCAAGCAAAGGCGAATTCACAGGGATTGTGGTATTCTAATCGCTCCAAATATTATAGAAAACATATATTTTATTTTTAAAATAGAAAGATCTGATTATTAAATTTGTCTAAATGATTTAAATATAAATCCAAATACTGTATAGTTTTAATGATAATTTAGTTTTTAGTCCACCAAAACATTTCAGATTCATAGTTGCTGCCAATATAAGTTAGAAATCATGAGTCGTTTATTAAAAGTTGAATATAAGTAATTATAGGATGGAATAAAAACAGACGATTTAGAAATTAATTGGAAATTTTCAATTCTTGAATACGGCTGTGGAATAAACATTATAAAAGACAAAAAAAAAAAAATTTATGACAATGATCTAACACTCCCAAAATGATTTTGAAACAAAATAGGAAATATAGAAATTAAAAAAAATAAACAGAATATGAAATAAGTACAGATTACATATACAGGATACATGAAAAATGTTTAATACTGTATATTATTAGTTTCAACATATAACATGGTGATATAGTGATAAATTTTCCATTCTAATTTCTTGATTTTCTCCTCAATATTTTATTATAGATTGAGAGAGATATTTGAAAATTTTTAATCTAATCTCATAAATTAATAAAATACTATTTGATATTTCATCATTTTTAAAGCATTTAATATTTTTGTTAACACAGAGTGTAAGTCCTCATTTAACATTGTTTTGTTATTATGTCATCAGCAAAAACTAAATTAACTAATTAAAATATTAAAAATTTTAAGACAGCAAATTGAAATAAAGTCCTGTTTTTATACATTTCCTTACATAATAGAAAAAATGAAGTGGAAACATAATTATAGAAAACAAGGCAACCACAATTTTATATGAACATTATCTAAAGCAGATAATATTGTCTATGAATAATATATCAATTAAATTACAAAGAATATAGAACACTCATAAGATTAACTTGATACATATGCTTTGAGTTTCCATTCAGAGGGCCTGGAATTGAATATGGAATCCACAGTTTGAAAAATTTATATTCTAGGTCAAATGGGGTTCAATTAATCTCATTCCAGTTAATGTCGCAATTTTAGGAACCTAACACCAATGCTAAAAGATGATCACTATATTAAGTTTGGAGATAAAATAAATTGAAAAATTATAGGTAGTTCTTTGTTTACGAGTTCCCGCTTAATGAATTCATGGGTTTGAGTTTTTTCAAATACAAAGTATCAAAAAATTGAACTTATAAACATTAATTGCAATAAATAAATTTTAAACATTCATAAAAAGACATTTAAAACCATGTACATAGCTATACAATACAGTATAACTGGGTTTATAGTAGCTCCATCATATATTATGAAATCAGAAAATTCAAATGGGAACATGAGAAACAGAAGAAGCATGCCATCTGTCTGCTATAGTTTTACTGGAACATTAGATAAATAATTTTCATTTCTGGTTGTGCTTAAGACAGTAGTTCATCTATATAAAAGTACATTATTGTTGATAGATAAGTAAATGAATTTATGTGATACAAATAATTTTTTTATGATTATAATTTGCTTCATTTCAACGGTCATGTTTTTCATTTCTTTAGATTAATAAATCATTATTTAATCATAAATTATTAATTTATTTGAGCTTTAGTTAATTTCATTATGGTCAAATTTCATTGTTAATTTTAGAACCTGTTTTTAACATTATGTCTATGAGAAATTGATTCTTTGTTTATGAATTCTTAACTTCTGGAATAAATTAACTCATAAAGTCAAAAACTTCCTGTAATCTGTTAAAATTAATTAAAATTTAAAGAGAATTTCCAAATTCCAAATAATTCATTTGTTCCAATTATTATATTTTATGCATTTTTCATTATTATAGTATTTTGACATGTATTTTTGATAGATACAACTGAAATTATATACAAAATACAATAACTAAGTTATAAACAAGGGATGATATATATCAGCACTTTTCAAACTTTTTCATTTGGCAACCCTTTTTACCAGAGAAAATATTTTCACAATCCTGGGTATAGAGGTATATAAACTAGGAATATGAATTAAAACATTTGCTAAAATTTATGCATCCCCAAAATTTTGTTACATGACCCACACTTTGAGAAGCACTGATATATATGAATGAAATCAGCTTTAGCTTAATCAAACACAAGCACTAATCGCAGTTGAGAAAAGTTGATAGACTCTTTTTATTTATGAACCAATGTTTTCGGTATACAGGAATATGAACCTGAGGATGGTACCACTGTACCGAAAACATTGGTTCATAAATAAAAAGAGTCTATCAACTTTTCTCAACTGCGATTAGTGCTTGTGTTTGATTAAGCTAGTTGAAGAGTTTAAGCAGGTAATTGGATTATGAAATCAGCTTTATTTTAATCTTGATATTATTCATAGAAAAATTACAAAATATAGTTTGTACAAAGTTATTGACAATAATATTTATATCAATTAGAGATTATTTTTAGCAATATCATACTGAAACATAAATAAATATTGAAAATTATTTAATTTTTAATAGATAAATTTATAAACTTATCTATTAGAAAAATTTAGCACTGAATAGAATCATCTAATCTTTGAAATAAAAAAAAAACAAATCCAGTAATAGTGCCACTGATAATTTTATTAGATTTTTCAACTATTTTCACTCTTTTGAATAAATTATACTAACTGTTGATGTAACCTAGAAAGATATGTATTATCAGTAATATCAATATAAAAAAAATGCTCATTAAAATTCAAATATATTTATATTTTTAAACAAAAACAATTTTTTTTTATGATAAAAAATATAAAATAAAAATGACACTGATTACTGAAATATCAAATTTAAGATTATAAAAAATGATTAAATAATGTCTAAATATTTATTAAAATTATTGTACAGATATATTGTTTTTATTGGTCCATTTATTTAGCATTAAAATTTCAGTTAAATTCGAGTAATTTATTATTTAAGGGAATTAGTTTTATTATTTAATATTTCAGATTTTTGGTTAAAAATCAAACAAACAATAAAAATATAACATTCCAAAATGTAAATGATTTACCAGTAACAACATTAGAATTTATGAAAAATAAGGATTTTAACTATTTTATATAATGGCAACAGTATGAATAATTTTGCAGGTTAAAAAGACAGATTTTATTGTGATTTTAGAACCAAATAACAATTATAAAGTCAAATGATATGATAGCTGGATAAATTTTTAAAGTAGGTTCTTATTAGGTAAAATAACCAATATAAAACGAAAAAATATATTAAAACTATAAACTACTTGAAAGTATATCTTGAGACAAATCCAATAATAGAAATTTGAGAGATTTCAATCACATTGTGAATGAATGAAAGTTGATGGAAAAGGAAGATAATCATAGTCCTTTACATCCATGATTAGACATTTATATTTGTGGAGAGCAATATAAAAGTTTAACCATTTGAAAAATGAAAAACAAAATGAGAAGAGTATAGCAAAGCATGTGCAAAGTGAAAAGGATCCTGCCAGAAAAAATATGGGTCACTACTAGAAAAAGAAACAATCCTTTCTTCACCTCTTATAACACATGGAGGAGAGAGTGAGTGAATTTTTTATCCCTCACAGGGAACCATGAGTAGATAGAAATTTCTTTTGAATATCAAAATCATGGATCAACATATAACTGATTTTATTGCCTTAAATAAAATTCAAGTAATCTTGCAGTTTAGGGCCCTGACATTTACTCACCTGAGCAATACTTTATGAACTTGTGCAGCATTGCCAGATTTTCTGTTTTTGAATTAAAATATAGGGAATTTTTATTTAAAATAATCAAATCATTTTATAAGGAATATATTTAATTTTTCATTTTATAAAAAATATTAGATATATATTAAACCATAATTATAGTATGATATTTAAAATAATTTTTTTTAATAATAAACTTTATCAAGTAGTTTATAAAATGATTTATTATAAATAAAAATTCCCTACATTTTAATTCTAAAACAGAAGATCTAGCAATGCTACATTAGATTGTAACATTTGCTCAGATGAGTAAATGTCAGTACCCTAAATTGCAAGATTACTAAAATTTGTATCAACCTGCCACAACATTTTTAAATGCATACACCTAGCCCTCGATTTGCACGGCACTCAATTTACACGGTTTCGCTTTTACACTGTGGATTTTTTTTTCCGTCAGTGTATCTTATGCAAAGAAACTCGGAGAAGAGCTAAAAGATGCAGTCCGAAAATATATTGGCCTTCCCAAGCAAACAACACAAGGGCATTCTTCCATTCAACTCTTGCCGATGGAGAATTAAATATTCCGACCCCTGGATTTGGAATGTGCTACGCAGATATCATACATAATTAGCCTCCTTAATTCCGCTGATCCAATAGTTCAGAATGCAATAACACAGGAAATCAATCATCTAATTAAATCAAGATATACACGCTGCCAGGATCATAAAAAATCACAAAAATTAATAATTGAATACTTTAATGGCAAATTGGAACAATACAAAAAAGCACGATACATAGACTGCGCCGACCCAACAACAATGGCTCCATCATATTTCAAACAAGCAAAGGTTTTAGATTCAAACTCAAAATAAATACCAAATATCTTCTAATGATGAGATTATCAAAAACCCATATAATATAGGAAAACAGATTAAAAGTTATTTGAAGAAAAGAATGGCTAATAATTGGTACAGCTCAGAAAAAATGCAAGGAAAATCAATGCAATGCACAGAAATATAACTTCGAAATATTGGCTAAATAACAACGAACTAGCCAAATCCACATATTTATTCGCTATTAAAACTTAACTCGATTTCCCCCATTCAACAGCAAACTTTGGATGTGGAAAAATCTCTCTCTCAAAAAGAGAGAATGGAGATCGAGAAACAATCCATCATATACTATCAAAATGCCTGAATTATCTTAACAAACACAGAGAACGTCGTCACAAAATTCTGAATCGGATTTCAAAAAATGCCTGCTACAACATAACGGATCCAGACAGCATAGCTGATATAGACAAATCCATCGTAGAACACGGCGATGATAACATCCGCCCTGACAACGTCATTAAGAAAATGAAAACAGATAATTATACTTAGTCACAAATCAATTTGAAAACATCTCAAAAAATGCGTCTGTCGGATATGGTTCATTCAGTTTTAGGCTCATTTATTTTCTAAAGACAGTGTGCCCGAAAGGGCAACAGGCCCTCTCTACCTAACGGTACTACAGAGATCCTTCTGAGAGATGTAACTCGGCTTTAATCATTGCCAAGCTGTGGTAGACACGAATCCACACCTCTGGGTCCACTGTCATCAAGAGAAGCCAGACTAGTCCAGACGGCCTGCCGGGTGGAAGATCCTTCCGACCTCGGCCTCCTGAACCTGGTGTTGCTGAAGCAATTGGAACATTAGCCAAGAAAGGGCGGTTTAAAATATCGCCAACCAAAGCTCACATCGGAAACAAAAACTCAACTACGGCAGGTCCTCCCATTACAGTGGTCACATGGTAAAGCTGTGGTTTACCACCCTGGAGGACCCGTGTTCAAATCCGGGTCTCACCTCGTTTTTCAGGAGAGTCCGGGCCCAGCCTGTTGAACCACATCCTTCAATCTTCCGGCTGACCCCATCAGGGGTGTTGGACAGCCTATGATGGGCTGTACAAGTAGCCGCCAGATAAAGTATTGCGCCTTGTGTGATATGGTGGCTTAACTATACTAACCTAATCCTCCCATTACAGGAGGAACCTCGAAACATCACCCGAACCACGAGTCGCGGACGGGACGAGGACGGTTGAACACGAATCACCTTGTGACTGTGCCAACGTCTCGGATGGCACCTAGTCTAAACTGAGTATCGCTTCTGGTGGTGGGATGCGCACTCAACAATCAGACAATCCGGACGATCGCGAACGATCGTTGAAGGTGAGAATCTCCCGCACTTCGTATCCCAATGCAGCCGAAACTGGCGAAGGATGCCCTGGGGACGATATCGACTGATGCCGTACAATGGCCGAGCCCTGGCGCCTTGCCATGGCCGATATCGCTGATTTGATCAGGTTTTGTGATTCCCTAGGGAAGCAAGCTTCTCCCGGTCTGGGGACTAAATCTCCTATAGCTCAAGCCAGACCAACTCTCGGGTGAGCACTATATTGGCTTCTATCCCTCCGCCATTCATCCCATTGGCACAGTACGCCGCCATAGGATTTGACCCTCTTTTAGAAGACTCGTACCTCACGTAGGACATACGTCGGGCCGATTTTTAATCTCAGACCTGCAGAGACTCGGACGGTCGAGTAGCGAATTACAGAGCATCCACCAGCAAGGGGTAGTGCAGCAACACACTACCGATCCTATCTTTGATGGGCTCTATAGATGGCCGCCGCCATATATATGGCAGCTTAATCTAACTAAGCTAATATACCGACTCTATAGGAATTTCTTCACTAGGGACAGCAACTAGGGGTCGGGTATGGGCCGTCCCGAGCCGGCAGTCACTGCAGGACACCTCTATAGAAAGTCAAAGAGATCTTAGATGATTTATCTGGCTAGGACTTCCTTACTCGGGGTCGTCACGTCCTTTCGAAGGGCCGCTGACAGCACACCGACGTCTGCATATGCCGTCCATCCGGTGTGAGGTCGTCTTTGACCTGGATATCGTCTCTCTCTAGGAGCCACATAGTTTATTCCCGCTAAGAACTACCGGCCCGATTAGACGTTTGCCACGTCAAGACGGTCCCCTTGCGAGAGGGGATGGCAGCATGGTAAAGCTGTGGCTTACCACATTGAACTGGATTCAAATCCGGGTTCCATATCTCCAGTTTTTCAGGAGGACCGGGCCCAGCACATTGAACCCCATCCTTATCCTTCAACCTTCCGGTTGACCCCATCATGTGTGTTGCCCACCCTGTGATGGGATCTACAAATGGCCGCCGCCAGATAAAGTGTATTCCTAATGCGATTTGGTAACTTAATTACACTAACCTAACCTCTAAAAATGCCCGATGGGAGAAGATCGACAAATTCCAACTTATAAAGGATTATTTCAGATCTTAAGGATACGGTCCGGTGTGAGGTCGTCTTTGACCCGGATATCGTCACTCTCTAGGAGCCACATAGTTTATTCCCGCTATGAACTACCGGCCCGATTAGCTGTTTGCCACGTCAAGGCGGTCCCCTTGCGAGAAGGGATGGCCGCATGGTAAAGCTGTGGCTTACCACATTAGCTGGGTTCAAATCCGGGTCCATATCTCCAGTTTTTCAGGAGGAACCGGGCCCAGCACATTGAACCCCATCCTTCAACCTTCCGGTTGACCCAATCATGTGTGTCGCCCACCCTGTGATGGGATCTACAAATGGCCGCCGCCAGATAAAGTACCGATTCTTTTAGAGGTTAGGTTAGTGTAATTAAGCTGCCAAATCGATTTGACAGCTTAATTACACTAACCTAACCTCTAAAAATGCTCGATGGGAGAAGATCGACAAATTCCAACTTATAAAGGATTATTTCAGATCTTAAGGATACGACGTACCGATAACGATAGCCAAGGTAACGATGCCCGTAGCCAAGATAACGATAGCCAAGGAACGATAGACAAGGTAACGCCAAGGTAACGATGCTATCGCATCTGATTCAACAGGAAGTACAGACAAGAATACGGAACTCGAAACATACTGGTTCACTCATGAGTTACATAAGCAAATGCACACAAAATTTTAAGAACGGAAATTCTTCTAATTTGTGACGTTGTAGTCAGGAAGCACATCAAGGTTGACTCCCTGATCCCTGACCGACGGAGAATCAGTGGAGGAGAGGAAGAGAATCAAAGAGAGTCTGAAACAGTGACAGACTGTGGATATTACCTTATTTTCTGATATTCCACAAAACAAATTTTACGATGTAGTGAGATATACCCACAAGGAATGCATTCCCGTCTACATTTTCAACTTCCTGGGCACATTACACATCGTCTCGTTGGATATTCTTTTTGAGTTGTTGGCGGAATTTTCGTCGTTCCGTGATCACAGTTATTTTCAGTATGTCCTAAATTTCTTTTATTATTTGAAGCAGTAACATGCATAGTCCAAGTTATATATTTTTAAAATCTCTCTTCACAGTTCAATTCTGAATTTTAAGCTGTCAAATTTTTCTTTACTTTTTTCGTTATAAATAATAACAACATTGTGAACAGACATCTAGAAAGTTAAAATATATATATATTTTTTTTCCATCTTCATTTTGTGATATGGTCTAACTTATTGATCTAGCTTATCCATTCTATATATACTTTTATTATATATTATTACCATTTCTGACTTTTTTGTAAATTCATTTGTTTTCCAATTTCTTTTGTTTGATGGTATTAGTTTTGCCGAATGAATATTTTCTTATCCATCCATTTCATAGTTAAATATTTTGCCATCACTCATCGTTTCAACTTTTCCCATTTTTAATGTTTTATTTTGTAATTTTTAGGCATGTCTTTCCTCTGGGATATACTGTCCCAATGACTTCAAAACTTTAGTCATCTAATTCCCGAAAGCGAGTTGGACCAGTGAACCATCTATCCATATAAATTGTGTAACCTTTATCTACAAGTTTTTAATTTTTTTTTTCTAATTTCACCATTGCCACATAAGAAACTAAATTTTTTCTGAATTTGTTTCAACTTTTAGTTAATTCTTTTCCAGAATAAACATTAAAATCTCAGGCATACCCAGACTTGACTTTATAGGAAAAATATTTTTATTCCAAATCTTGCCCATTTTTACGGAATATATTGTTTATAAATACCCTTTAGAAAACATAAGGCTTTCATCTGCACTGATTTCTTGTTTGCAATGATATGAGGTTCGAAACTATTCCTGACTTCATATAGGAAAATTTTTATTCCAAATCTTGCCCGTTTTTATGGAATATATTGTTTATAAATGCCCTTTAGAAAGCATAAGGCTTTCATCTGCACTGATTTCTTGTTTGCAATGATATGAGGTTCGAAAACTATTTGCAAAATTGAAAGATTATGGAAAAATAGATCCGTTCTATCATCATCAAACGGATTATCATTATCGGCCAAATGAATGTTTCACAGAATTGGCTGAAATCTTCTCAATGATAAAAATATTGAGAAATATTTTGACTTCAAGTGGATCTTGAGTCCAGTACATTTCATAATTCGGTTTATATGTAATACCCATTAACAATATTAAACCGAAAAATTTGGTTGTAACATCATTCCAATTATTCAATCGAGAACTGGGAGATATATCTTGATAGCACTTCTGTATGGAGAATCGATTTCTCTCTCGTACAATCTTGTTAATTAAGTAGTTCTAAAAAATACTTCAAAACACAAAGGATGTTGGTTCAAATGACAAGGGAACTTTTACTCCTGAGTACCGAATGAATTCAACAGTTCACAATTAGATGAAAATTCAGCAGGATCAACATTGCATTGTATTTCTATATCTTCTTCATCTTCTTTATCTATATAAATAAAAATAAATTCATTATTAAAATATCAAATATTCAGCTGACAGATTTAATGAAAACTTTAATGTTTAAAAAAATCACACGTATTATTTTCTAAACCCATGGCTCTACTAAACTTGAAAACGAGTACATGTTATTTTTCAGATTACATATTTAGTAATCTATAATAATATTCAGTTTCAGTTATGCTTAGACTTGGATGTAACATCATTCCAATTATTCAGTCGAGAACTGGGAGATATTTCTTGATAGCACTTCTGTACGGCGAATCGATTTCTCTCTCGTACAATCTTGTTAATTAAGTAGTTAGAAAAAATACTTCAAAACACAAAGGATGGTTCAAATGGCAAGGGAACTTTTACTCCTGAGTGCCGAATGAATTCAACAGATTTTGATTCCACTCACAATTAGATGAAAATTCAGCAGGATCAACACTGCATTGTATTTCTATATCTTCTTCATCTTCTTTATCTATATAAATAAAAATAAATTCATTATTAAAATATCAAATATTCAGCTGACAGATTTAATGACAACTATGTTTAAAAATATCACACGTATTATTTTCTAAACCCACGGCTCTACTAAACTTGAAAACGAGTACATATTATTTTTCAGATTACATATTTAGTAATCTATAATAATATTCAGTTTCAGTTTATGCTTAGCTCATTGCTTTAATTCCACATAAATAAATCGATAGAATTTTACAGCACCATCTAGTATCAATATACATATTCAAGATGGAGGATGCTCTGTGGTTGTTCATTTTTTATCTTTAGGTGTTTACTAGCATTAAAAAACAAACAAAAATGCAAATATCAAATTATAAATCATTATTTAAGATTTGTATTTTGACTTAAAACACGAAAAGAAATTAACTATTCATAACATTAAATGCACAGAACCTGAGGGTCTTGACCATTGATAGTCTTGAACCGAAAATTTTTCTTGATCTGCACACCGCCATGTTATCTACATACGTCAATTATTTGCATACTAAGCTCTGATTGGCTACGTTGTTACATCTGAAACTGAACGTTATATTTATTTCTACTGTCTTATTAAGCGAGTTTCTGGCGAAGATACGGAGTACAAATTAAAAACTGCGTTACTTTCAGTTACAGGTATGTTTTCAGGTGTAGTAGAGCACAGGCCTAAGATATAATTAAAACATTAACATGAAATATCGTTCGATATTAATACAATTGATATAAAAATGAACGCATTTTTTAAAATAACATAATGGTACATCCATAAATTACGCCACGCCATTTCGAACACCATTCCTCCCTTTTTTTTCACATTAAGCTTTCAAGCGAGTTTCTGGCGAAGATACGGAGTACAAATAAAAAACTGCGTTATAGTCAAACCGCGAAATATAGAACCTTGCATGGAATGAGCGATTTACTAAAGAAGGGGTGAGAAGGTTAAGAAAAGGTGATAATTACTACTGTAGTTAAACTGGTCTATTATGTGTGTAAAATGTTCGGTAAATATCCTGTTGATGTCATAAATCTCATGTTATACGTCAGCTGAATGTATTTGCGTATCTACAAAATAATACATTGGCACCACTGTAAATATCTAATTCTTTTGGAAACTCGGCTGGGGTTAGTTTACTTGCGATACGTGCAATTTTTAAAATAGGATTTTAATACGAAAGTTATGTCCTACTTCAATACAGCATTTTGATATGAATATTAATTTCACATTCAATAATTTAAACTATATATCTAATTGTTTCATTTCTTTATAAACAATAATAATTAAATTTATACTAGTACACCTTCGATAATAATGTTAAGATATATATTGCATATTTTATTGTGTTCCTCTGATATATAACAACAATAAAAATATCGTTATACTAGATGACATAACTTCTCATGTTCGTTAAATTCAACGTATCCTTCGGATTTTTTTTTTCAGTTATCACCGATCACATCATGAATTGACTGGTCAGGACCCGAAATGAACAGATATAATTAATTTTTTTGACATTGACCGATCGACTTAGTCAAAGTGATCTTTCTGCTAAATTTCATAAAATTCATCACAAATTCAAAAAGATAGGAAGTTTGAATATAAATTATATCAATCATTTTTAAATAGTTGAAAATATGGAATCAGTTAAATATGGCATCATGATCACTTATGATCGTAAAATATTTTTTAATTTGAGAGCATTCATGAACTATGCCATTCTATTCGGAACCTTTCTAGCTCCTTTCTCTCTTTCGACATTTTATTCGCGCTAAGCTTGAGTTTCTGACTTACAGTCAACTTAAAATTTTATTCTTTCAACTTAAGATTTTCTTCTGATTTTACGTAAAATAAACTACAAAATCGTAGAAAATAGGAATTCCTTTACACTGGTACTTTGTTACCTATATTCTTTAATTTTCAAATAAACCTTCAAATAACTGGATATATTTTAAATATCTTAGAACTAGATACATGTCATACATTTTATAACAAATTATCTCCAAACATGCTATATTATAGTCCTTTTTTCAAACAATTAATTATAAACATTTTATATTTTATAAAAAAATCTGACTAAAATTTTTTTGTAATCAAAGAGATATAAAATTATCCATTTTTACAGCATGATGCCAGAATTTGCATGACTATTCTCCATACTGTCATTTATTTTCATAAATTTATTACACCCTTTTCAAATAGCATGATGCAGTTCATAAATGCTCCATTTTCTTCTAAAATTCAGTTTTATTTTAACATTTTCAGTAAAACTAGTTTAAACCTTTTCTCCTATGCAAAGAAATTAAAATTGTTTCTAATGAGATCGTTCAATATTTGTAATATAAATAAAGGAAAATCCATGTTTTTAAAAAAATTTTTTAAATATCTGATTAAACCTGATCTGATATTCTTGAATATCTGATTAAATATAACAGATTTAAAAAAATTTGTAAAAAATTTTTTTAAATATCTGTTCCCATATGAATAATCATGTTTAACTTCCCAGTTTTTCTCAATTTGTTTTTATCAGTTGAGTCTATTAACTGAAAATGGATTTTTACTGGAAAAGTACTTTTGTAATTAAATTTCTTTTGATTTATTAACTAATTTTCCTGTTCATTTTTCATAGAACATTATATTTTTATTATATATTAAAACATCCTCAAATTCATTACAGGCTTAAATAACTATTGAATTTTCTAAAAATCTATAAATTTGTTTTTTTTTTAAATTATTAATAGGGGATAACAGAAAATAACATACTGATTGACCAAAATCACTTTGCTTCAAGCAGTAGGCAAAAATGTATAAGTAAATGATCTGATAAAAATTATTAATAGGGGAAAAATAACATACTGACTGACCAAAATCACTTTGCTTCAAGCAGTAGGCAAAAATGTATAAGTAAATGATCTGATATATAAACAAATAAGCAAATTAAAAAGCGTTCTCATTAATTATAATGGGAAATCAGTACATTAAGTAATTATTGGTATTAATACTATACAGAATTTAACATTTTTATATAAAAATGTAGAATTTATTCCTTTATTTTCTTGATATTAACTTCATATTAACTACATTTTATATGTTAATGTTCATATGGGATATGATAGAGTCTTATAATTAAAATTACTTTTAATAATCGTTTTTAGAAACCGCTAAAACAAAATATTGTCTATTCACAATGCTTCTGGCTATTCTGCAGAATGAATTAATCTAATCAGATTAATTTTTTTTCTTTCTATCAATAGAGCTATTCTTCTCAATAGAGCTATATAATATTAGATAAATTTTTTCAGCTGCAATAAAATAACATTTCAATTAATTTTAATAAAAATAGCAATACATATTAACTACATTTTATATGTTAATGTTCATATGGGATATGAGAGAGTCTTATAATTAAAATTACTTTTAATAATCGTTTTTAGAAACTGCTAAAACAAAATATTGTCTATTCACAATACTTCTGGCTATTCTGCAGAATGAATTAATCTAATCAGATTAATTTTTTTTCTTTCTATCAATAGAGCTATATAATATTGGATAAATTTTTTCAGCTGCAATAAAATAACATTTCAATTAATTTTAATAAAAATAGCAATTTAATCTATTAATTATCAAAATTCAACATTTCAATGTTACTTAACATTACTTACAAAAAAATTCATTCTTTGATCCATATTCATCATGTATAAATAAATTTGTCTTATTAGAATACATTTGAAATACTATAATACTTCATTGACATTTTTTTCCTTTTTTATCTATGTAGTTTATTTACAATTTATCATAAATTTCTTAAATAATCTAGATCAATGAATGATTAATTTGAAATTAATTGTAATGATACGATATAATGATATTAAAAATGTATTTACTTTTCATACTAATTTTTATCATGTTTAATGCCTGTTATATTGGAAGTGTTACACAGAAATAACATAACAGCAACATAACTTTATAAAAGAGCTTGATTAAGCATAAATTATTTCAATATTTCAGCGAACTAATACAATAATTTGAATATTATTAGTACATTGGTAAAGTGGAAAAACTGAAAAGAGTGAACTCTAATTTTGTTTCTAATTTTATAAAAGTATAATTATACTACATTATAGGCCTACTAATTATTCATAATTTATATGTAATTTTTATATGTTGCTTTATACAAAAATACACATAAAATTATGCATTTATATATATATATATATGTAAGTTGCAAATATACACAACTTAAATATATATAAATTTATAGTGCTTAATTTACAATGGAGTTTGATTCCAAGAATTTCAAATCATGTTGTTATAAGTCAGAAATGCCCTTGGAAATGCGTGTTGATGTGTATTGGGCTTCTATATGCTTTCTCTATACTTTAATACAGGTGTTCTATAGCCCATATTAAGTGTGAATTACTATCAGACTTATTCCGTTTTACTTTTCTGTCTTATTTTACAACTTTACCATTTATTAAATGTATGAAGAAACATTATTTTTAAAAATTTTAATTTACAAATTGTAAAATGATGAAATTATAGTATTGTTTTTTCTATTTCTTGTAATGAATAGAAAATAAATAAATAATATGTTTTATAAATAATATAAGAACAATGTATTCTTTCGATTAAAAAAAAAAAAAGACATGACCGATGATACAACAATTGGCCGGATATGGAAAATTTATTATTTTCATATGTTGCGTTCAATGGTTGCGTTAGATAATGATCTTGAAAATGTAATACAATGAATAAATATCATATAAAACAACATGAAAACATTAGTACTATAGTTCTATATGCTAACAAATGCCAATAGTGATGGCTATCATCTCGATGCCTCAAAACGATAAAATCGGAAAAATTACAGCTGTCATAGTGAACTTTCAGAATACGAACAGCTATAACCTTTTCTGCCTGATAACATATAAAATCGGATATGAATATATAAATTCGTATAAATTAAATATCGTTTTGCTTTACCAAAGTTAATTATTGATGTTTTTCCAATTTCCAATTATCTATAGGTCTATGGATCTAAAATTCACAGAAATAGAATTTAGGTACTGTACTGAATTTCAGTCTGTACAGTATCTAATACATTTCCTAATTGATTAAATTATTACAAGATTTGACTATTGTTGTTATATATGGACAGATGAAAACGATGGCATAACTATCGAATGTAGGCCGAGTTGGAGAGGAAAAGAAAAACACGTGTTTACTGTAAAAGGCAAATCTTTATTTTAACAAAAAGTTTCTGTACATTAGGGGAAGGAGGCGGTATTGCACCAAATGTGACAAGAAAATAGTATCATAAAACTTAAGTGATGTGTTTACTAGTTACTTTGAAATGTGGGATGTTCCAACAACTATTTATTCGTTTTAATATTTAAATACTGAATTATTCAAATTACTATTCATGAGATACAGCCAAGGATATATCTTGGTTTTGCTATTAGAACCGTGGGCTCCCTCACTAACAAGACAGGGCATTTACTTTTCCAAATTTTTCAATTTTATTATAATTTATTTATAAAAAAATATATAATTTATTTCACTATACATCCTTTTTGGCATTTTTTTCCAAAATAGCCCTGTTTCATCACAATTAAAAATTTGATTCAGGACGTAACCTTCTAAGTCTATAAACTTACCAAAGTCCTTCACATATTTCTCTGCTGCATTTTGGTCCGAACTAGCTGCCTCTCCATGCCTAACGACACTATGAATTCCAGTTCGTCGACAAAATTTTTCGAACCATCCTACTTGCCTTAAATTCCTCGACTCTACTATCACTTGTACTTGGCTGGTTCGCCAATAAATATTGATGAAGCTCTAAAGCCTTCACACATATCAAAGCCTCGCTCACACTATCTCCCTTAAGTCCCTTTTCATTAATCCAAACTAACAACAATTTCTCTATTTCTTGTAACACTTGAGGCCTTTGCTTCGTTAACCTAGTCACTTCTTTAGATACATCTGCTTTCTTCAGAGCATCTTTATTCTTTAGAATAGTGCAGATCGTCGATTTCGCCATGTCGTATTCTTTGGCGAGATCCGAAACACGAACACCATTTTCATGTTTAGCTATAATTTCCTTTTTTGTATCAACAGTAATACGTTTAGGTTTCTTAACACCACCTTCACTAACACTTTTAACTTTTTTTGGAGCCATAATAAGAGATAAATTTAATTAAATATGTTGTGCGCTCTCGTACCAGTAATTTTCAGGTAAAATATACAAGACAATACTAGATAGACGACTGACACACAAAGGAGAGCGTGTCCTATTACATACAATATCGGCAACGCACCGTCGGCATATTAATGTAAATATCCATTCTTTTCTAAAACTTAAAGTAAATATCACGTTGGTAAAATATACACAACAAAATAAAGAAAAAATTAAAATATCAACACTTGTTTTTTGGACTCAACTGTATCCACGTGAACTAGGAAAACTGGGTTTTTGCTGGGTTCGTGTGTTCGTGAACCGAAGCATCGTTCGTGAAGCGAAGCAAAATTTTTTCGTAAATGGTGTTCGTAGACCGATTTGTTCGTGGACCGAGACGTTCGTAAACCGAGGTACCACTGTATATAACTATACAATCCTATAATTTGACTGGATAACAGAAACTCCATTTGCTACAAAATCGGATAAATCAAAATGGCAGTCTATGAAATGGAATTAGTATACCCTCTGACTGCCATGGTTTTATTATCACATTATATAAATAAATTTCATTCCCAGATTGTACCTAAGGCAGTTCAGATGTATAAAAACTCTACTTATCTATCAATAATAATAATGAATAAAAGTTCTTTATCATTTATATGATCATAAATAATTTCTTCATTATTATAATTTGCTTGATTTTAAAAAGATCATGTTTATATTTCTTTAGATTAATCAAATCATTGTTTAATCATAAACTAATGATTTTTTAGAACTCAATATTAACAGCACTATGGCAGGAATCACATTTGATTTATTTCAAATAAATCAAAAGCGCTTCTTGTTATTTGGTGTTTTTATTTGCATTTTGTGTTATGAATGTGATTCCTGCCATAGTGCTGTTAGTATTGAGTTCTGAATCGTTTTGGCAGTGTAACGAATTGCAATATTGTATAATGATTTTTTCTTTCCTTAATTTTATTATGGTCAGATTTCATTGTTGTAAAAAATAAAATTCTATTCTCATTATTGTTTATAGGAAATTGATTCTCAGTTTTAGTTCTTATATTACAATCCTATATGGCAAATAAATGTATTCTCAAAAATTAATAAATGTTAATTTACTATATTTTATATTTTTTATCTTTTTAATAATTATTTTTAATTGTATGATGCATTACTAATGCTATTTATGAATTTATTATAAATTAAATGAAATGAATAAATTAATTTGAACTAAATAAAATTTTATTATTATATTTAAAAAAGAAGAAAATAACATAGAAAAGAAATATTAAATTTATCAAATTTTGTTTCATTGTCAGATTGATTTTTGAATAAGTGAATTTAACAACAGTAAAAATCAAAGTTAATTACCATCTAAAAATAATAAAATACAGAAAATAACTGTAATTTATTGTCTATTAAATCAAATTAAAAATATTGCTAAACCATTTATACAATAAGTTGATAAATTAAAATAAACTCTTATCCAATAAAATTGATTTACTAGATGAGAGTTTCTAAATCTAAAATTTAGAAACTCTCATCCAATAAAATCATGAATTATAAAAATATAAGTAGCTTTATAATAGATGCTGATCTTTATTTTGAATTCATTAAACTTGCATGATAAACTAATTTATTATTAAAATATAAATTAATGGATTATTTGTTTAAGATGATTGTATGAATTTTTTAGATGATTCTAAAAATTGCTTCCTGATTAAAAATTAAAATATAAAAAAAAAAAAAAATGAAATAATTTATATTTTTAATATTTTTTATTTTTTAAATTTTTTATAAATTATTAAAAAAAAAATGTGAGGGATGAAGAATATACATTTTATTAAAGTAATCAATATTGATAACTTGTAACTGATTTATGTTTTAAAAATCAATTTCAAGATATTTAGATTGCTAATTTAATAGGATTTTTCTTCGTACATATACAAAATTGATATTGTATTTACTGACTGCATATTTATCATTAATTTAAAATATTTTATCTTAAATAAATATTAGATTAGTTTACAAAGAAATTGAAAACAAAGATGTGATAAAATTTCCTTATAAACTTTATTTTTGGACAGTCTGTATTTGATAATTATGTTTGCTTTTTCTTGTTCTGAATCTCAAACTGTAAAAAAATTATAGAATATACTCTTTAATAGTTCTTTTTAAATAAATTTTATTCTTTAATGAAAACAAAACTTTCATTTTTCAATCAAAATATTTTTCCAATAAAATAATCTTTTGTATTCATTTTCAAATTAAATTTCAAAGATAGATATATTCAACTGAAGTTTTTAATAAAGAAATCAATTTTGCTTTCTTGTTAGATTTAAATTTTTGTTTTGTAACTGTATATGCTATTTTCTATAGCAATATCTGCAAATTTTTTGTAAATTTAAATCAGCATAAAACTCTTTAAAAGAAAATGAAACAAGAGCATAAATATATATTAAAATTTATAATACAAAATTTGGTCTATTTCATTGAATTTTTTGGAAATTTTGACTAAAAATTGATGTCTGTAATTTAGATAAGAATTGTGATTATCAATTATTTAATAATTGATTTTTGAAAAATTGTTTACAAAAGTTTATCTACTGAATAAAAATAATTTACTGTATATCTTTATTTTCCTTAATTTTAAATGATTTAAAATTATGATTTACAGTAAATTTTTTCATTTAAATGATTTTATTTATATTCAGTCATGAAAATACATAATCTGTACTGTTTTATTTTTAACATGAGATATATTGATTTCAATATTTGAATCAAAATATTTAATATGAAGAAGTTTTCTGTTGCTTCCATATATATAATAGTTGTTTAATTAAAAATAAAAATACATTAAATTATCTAGGACATGGACTTAAATTTAACATATATTTCTTAATCATAGGATTTATGTTGCATAATGTACATAGAAATAATATAAATTATATATTTGATATCATACATTATAAATTATCTTCAAATCTTATTAGTATTGTGAAACAACTAAACTTTCGAAAATTTGAATTAATTTTACTTTAAACAACCATTTTCTCTGCTTTATCATAACTAAAAACAAAAACAGACAAGCTTTAAATTAATAAAATATTAAACTTTTTTCAAAAGTACTTTTGGCCTTGTGGCCAGCTTCAATCAAACATAGAACAATCAAAGATGCTTTTGAATTCAAAAATGAAATTAAACTTTCAGTTGCTAAGTAATTTCAAATGTTGTGCATAGTAATGAGTTACTTTGCATAAAAATATATTATTGTAATATGTATATTTTTTGTAATTTTTTTTATATTTGCACAAAAAATAATATACAAGTTGTTATTGAGTTATAATTACTATTTACTTCCATTTCACTTGTAGTTTCATTATATAAATGAATGAAGCACAGCATAATTTTAAGTGAAAAAACTTAATTTATTAAAGAATTAGAGTATTTTCAGTTTTAATAAGCCATCTTCAGTAAGTTTATAAAAGATTGTTGTATAAATTCTTGCATTCCAATGTTTAAATTGATGTTCCACATCTAACAATCTTTTGTAAACTTACTGAAGATGGCTTATTAAAGCTGAAAGTACTTTAATTTTTTTAATAAATTAAGTTTTTTCACTTAAAATTGAGCTGTGCATCATTCATTTATATATTGTTATTAAGTTAGTTAACTATTTACAAATTAATAGATATTAAAAGTTTTTACATTGTTTATGCTTCAAAAAAACACTTAAAGTTCATAAAAAAAAAAAGTTCAGCTTGTCACACTAAGTTACTAAAAGTATTTTTAGCTATGTCTGGCACACAATTTCCATGCAGTACTCAAATCTTTCTTATTCCTTAGTTTCTCCTTATGTATATATACCACTTCAGCTGTTTTTCTTTGGCTTATGTGGTCAACATGTTTACGTATTTTGGCTTGGTCCCACTTGATATTATTGTTGCATGATGCCGCTCTTTTGGCCAGGAGCTTACTACTCAGTACTTTTTCCTTATCTCTCTTATGTTCTATACTCTGGCTTTTAGGTTTCTATGGATATAGCCAACATATTCTTCACACAACAAAGTATCATTGTTATATCATGGTATCAAGTACACTCTGTCATTTTTTTCTCTTTTGGATCTATCTTTGTCGTTCCTTATATGATTAAATATGGTGTTCTATCATATACTGTTTTATAGTTCTTAGTTTTTTCAATTACTTTCTCCTCCTCAAGATTGTTTTGTTGTAGCTTATCCTTCTATAGTTGTGTTCCCTTCCCGACTGTTCTTCTTCTTTCTTTTTTGCTTCCCCTTAGCACTTGGATAATGTCTTTGCTGTGCTTCTGGTGTAATCATATTGCCTCACTCGCTATATAATCCAGTGGATTATATAGCAAAGAAAATCAAACAGAAAGAAGCAAAACAGACATGAAAAGAACACAACTATAGAAGGATAAGCTATAACAAAGCCATCTTTAAGAAGGAGAAAGTGGTTGAAAAACCTAAGAACTATAAAACAGTATATAAAAGGCAGAACACATCTTTAATCATATAAGGAATGACAAAGATAGATCCAAAAGAGAAAAAAATGACAGTGTGTACTTAATACCATGATGTAACAATAATACCTTGTTGTGTGATGAATATGTTGGCTATATCCATAGAAACATAAAAGCCAGATTATAGAACATAAGAGAGATATGGAAAAAGTACTGATTAGTAAGCCCCTGGCCAAAAGACATCAACATTAGTAAGCCCCTGGCACAAAAGACATCAACAATCAGACCATCATGCAACATTAATATCAAGTGGGACCAGGCCAAAATAGTTAAAAATGTTGACCACTTGCACCAAGGAAAAACAACTGAAGGTAGTCCATATACATAAGGAGAAACTAAGGAATAAGAAAACAGTCAGTGTTACCTAGCCAGAAGATTTGAGCACCATGAAAATGGTGTGACAAACTTATCTTTTTATTTATGAACTCTAGGGTTATTTTTTGTTTTGTTTTCTTTTTGTTTTAAAGCATAAACAATATAAAAACTTTTAATATTTATTAACTTGTAAATAGTTAACATGTACTGTAATAAAAATATATATATATTGTAATAATGTATTTTTATGCATAGTTAACTGATTGCTATGCACAATGTTTGAAATTACTTAGCAACTGAATATTTAATTTTATTTTTGTGTTCAGAAGAATCTTTGACTGTTTTATGTTTGACTGAAGCTGGCCACAAGACTGAAGGCAGTTTTGTTCAAAAGTTTTATAAAGTTTAATATTTCCTTCAAGGCTTGTCTGTTTTTGTTTTCACATAATTATATATTATTTAGGGAAATTTGGTTTCAATACTGAAGGCAGTTTTGTTCAAAAGTTTTATAAAGTTTAATATTTCCTTTAAGGCTTGTCTGTTTTTGTTTTCACATAATTATATATTATTTAGGGAAATTTGGTTTCAGTTTAATAATATATCTTTTTAATAATTAAACCAATGAAAGATTTATAATTTTCTTAATTCAGTTGTGTTTTGTATGTAATGTAAAAATAAATGAAATTTTTATACATTAAATAGTTAATCTAATTATTAAATCAAAATTATCTAGTGCTGGTTAAGTTGACATAGTGAATATTTTAAAACAACTAAATATTTATAAAGATATGATGATAGATACGGTGACCATATGCCCTTTATTTAAAAAGAAAGTCCTTTATTTTACTTCTCTGTCCTTTAGATTTATTTTTTCTTAAAATGACCATTTTGTCCTTTATTTTGTGAATTGAAATAGTAAATTGAATATCGGTATGCAACAGATGGTACACAGAAATATAACACTGTTATTTTCAGTGACAGTGTCATGTTTCTGTATTATCACCTGTGTAAAAATCAAAGAATGGCAACGAAATGATGAATCCTACTAAGTGTAGAGGGGTTAGAATTTTTAAATATTTCACTGACAAATATTTGTCATTTAAAAATATTATAAAAATTGTCAAATTTTGTTTTGTCTCCCCATTTTCTTTTTTAATGTCCC
Source organism: Olivierus martensii (assembly GCA_000484575.1). Lineage (NCBI taxonomy): Eukaryota > Metazoa > Arthropoda > Arachnida > Scorpiones > Buthidae > Olivierus > Olivierus martensii. The sequence goes on from AYEL01018394.1 coordinate 27,429, forward strand.
CACTGAAAGAGTATTTTCATTACTGAATAATATAGTGATACCTCGGTTCACGAACACAATCCGTTCCTTGACCCTGTTCGTGATCCGAAAAGTTCGTAATCCAAATCAAATTTTCCCATTGCAATTAATGTAAATCCAAATAATATGTTTTTCTTAGAAAAATTTTTAACATGTTATGGTTTTGTGTGTGGAAATAATACAGAAAGGAAATAAATATAACAGTAATATTAGAAGAAAGCATGTTTAACACCACCTTCACTAATACTTTTAACTTTTTTGGGAGCCATAATAAGGGATAAATTTAATTAAATAAAGAAAAAAACTAAAATATCAACATTTGTTGGAACTTTACTGTACCCATATGAGCTGGGCGAACTGAATTGCTGCTGGGGGGGAGGCTGTGCTCAGGGTTTTGTGCACTGCGAGTCACGTGCGCTCCATGCATTCCGTGCGTGTGTGTTCGTGAACCGAAGCATCGTTCATAAAGTGAAGCAAAATTTGTTCGCAAATGGTGTTTGTGAACCGAGACGTTCATGATCCGAGGTATCACTATATATGGATTACTGAGAAAGCCCAATTGAAAGAACATGTTTATAGCAAATGCAACTTCGACATGATGTGTAACTTATAATGCTTTATGAATTTTTAAAACACAAACCCGATTTATTAAAAGAAAGTTTATTCTTGTGAAAAATGAATTTATTTTACACATTATATGTGTAACTTTATGAATTTTTAAAACACAAACCCGATTTATTAAAAGAAAGTTTATTCTTGTGAAAAATATCAAAATAATTTTTTAAAGTAATAACATGCCTGTTTAAAACATTGTATTCATTATATTGTGTTGTCTATTATTGGTATTATTTATTATATTTTATAATAAATGTTACAAGGCTTTTCAGTTTTAGTGAAAGAAATGAACGTGACCTGCATTTTTTTCATTATGAAACAATTTCTGATTTGTCCTTTATTTTCTCCAAAAATATATGGCACCATAGATATAGATGAATAAAGAATTTAATAACAGTAAAAAATTTATCAATTTTCCAGTATAAAATTGATTATATTTTACTCTTCACACACTGACTGCAAATATTTAAACATGTAAATATTCTTATCTATTTATTGAAATTATTTTAAAAAAATTTTAAATTCAACATATATATATAAGTTTATTTTGACAGAATTCTTTTTATTTTTATTTTAATGGTATATGCAATCCTGTCATGTATTGTCAGTTTATCATTTAAATGCTATTTTTATATGATAAATCAACAATGTTGTTATCTAGAAACTTCATAAAAATATCTTTTTATTTAGTTGTTATAAAAACTTTAATGTAGAACAGTGTTATGCTTATATAAAAAAAAATTTAAAATTAATTATAAGAACTTTAATTGTTACAAAAATACTTTTTATTTTCTTTGTTATAGAAATTTTAACAAATATTAATTGAAAAATAAATTATTAATAAACAAAATTTTTAAAGGATTATGAGATTACATTTGCTATATTATATTGTTGTTTTATGAGCCTTATGTGTATTGTTGTCTTACTATTGTCTATTTTGCTGTATAGAAAATAGATATGATGCTAGATAATAATCATTCTACTTTGATTTTGATGAAAGATGGCCTTGCTTTGATCTACAGTCTCCCCTTTCTTGGGTTGACTCCAAAAAACCTAATGACAATATTTCTATTTCCACTTAGTCAGTCATTTAGATTATTTGGTTTGAACCTGGCTTGTCTCCATTTTACTATAGTTTAAATAAATTCTTCTCAGTGATGTCCATTTTTCCAATAAAATTGTCATTCATATTTATATATTAATTGTGGATATAAAATGATGTATATTAATTTTGAAATACAAAATATTTTCATGGCATTAATTCTTGCATTTTAAATGCAAAATTATCGAGTTGCTTTAATAAAATAGTAAAATTTTTTTAATGACCTGTTAAAGGTTTGCAAATCATTATTGGAAGTTAACAAGAAAATTTTAATCCAATCTTGTCAGATTTAATGGTCGTGATTTTACAAAATTCATTTTTAAGGTAAAAGTTTTAATGTAAAGATGTAGAAAATATATAAAATAATTAAATATAAGAATTGTGCAATATTAAAATAGAATTTTCTCCTCTTTCACAAAATTTTTAAGTTTGTTTATCTTTCAAGAAAACAGAAATATATAAAAAAAACAAATAAAACTGATTTCATATTCAATGTTTGTTTTTACTTTTTTGAACTTCAAAATATTTTGTTTGTAGAAAATTCTTAAAATGAACTTTATATAATTATTACTGGTCTTCCAAATGATTTAAATGATAATAGATTGAATATGAGTATAAATAGAATAAAATGATGTCAAACTGAAAATATCATGAAATATTCAATATTTTTAAATTTTTATTAGTAAAATGGTAATTAAAAATTAGGAGAATTAAAGCAAATATTTTTGTTAAAAATATTATATCATTAGAAATAAATGTATTATTAAGAACAAACAAATTTCATTATATAATTAAAACCAAATGTATTATTTTATCATACATTTACTTCAAGTAGAATCAGTATTAATGAAATTATATTTGTTTAAATGTCTTCCTTGTTTATTTACTTTATTCTATTTGAATATTGCATTGGATAAATATATTGTGCAGAAGGAATATAAATTTTGGTTGTTTGTTTACCTTTTATGAATATCTTCATAATACAGTATTTATTTTGTAGATCCATTTAACTATGAAATTTGTTTTATAATTAATGATGTAATTTAAAAGAAAGGAAGGAAAGAAAGGGAGGGGGGAAAACCTCTCATAAATGCAGATTTGGGAAGATAAACAATAATTTAACACTTTTATTATTTATCTTTTTTTTATTAAAGCATGGAAAAATTTTAAAAGATTTTATTAACCTATATAATGAGTGACCTAGAAAATCTTTATTGTTGTGAAATTGCAAATTTAATAATCTTAAAACAATGCTATATATCTATTATGTCTTCTAACTGAAGTATCTTTTGTAATAAAATTAATTTTATTTATTTTTAGTAAAAAAAAAGATCGAAGAAAAGATATGTAGAATTTAGCTATAATATTAAGATAAACCATTTAAAATATTTCAAAGTAATATAAAGTAGAAAATTAAATTTTTTAAGTGATGTAAATATTAAGAAATGATAATTTAGAAGCTTAATAAATAGATAATATATTAATTAAAACTTTAATGTAAATTATAGCATTTTCTAACTTAATAAGGATTTGTGTTGGAAACATTTATTGACAAAGTATTGACCTCTCTGAACTTTTGACTTCTTTTTCCTTTCTATTATGATTTATAAGGTTAATTTAAAATTCCGATTTCTGTTTATGGATTGTTTCAATATTTTTCTCTTCAACAGACAAAACAATATTTTATTTATTTTCCAGCACAGCTGTTTTGAATTTAATATTACAATATTTAGTGATCAATGTTAAAATTGTTATTGAAGAAATCATACAGAAATTGTTTTACATTGAAAGTATAATAGCAGCAACAATAAAATTTTTGAATATAAAAATATAAGTGGGGAAAAATATTTCTAAATATTTTTAGAATTTTTTTAACTGTAGGAATAGTAACCTAATACAAATTAATTAAAAATGAATATTTTTTTCTAAATCTTAAAAATTACTGTTACAATATACAAATCATATAAGAGTAATGCAAAGCAGTTTATTTTTTTTTTAAATTGTAATTTTAATTGAAAATTATCAGTTTTTTGAAGCAAAAAATTTCTTTGAGTATATTTTTATTATAAGCCGACAAAGTGTCTATTGTTTTCTTTGTTTTAATAAAACAGTTTTTTAATGAAATAAAATGTTAATTTTGAACAAACTCTGTTATAAAGAATGAAATTTAATATTCTTTCTTCACAATATGAGAAAATGTTTATTAAAGTTTTGAAAATAATTAGAAAACTTTTAAGTTTTTTAACAGGAAAAAATCTATTTCTCTAATTAGTTTCAAACTTTTATACTTTTATATTTAATTTTTTAAAATGTGTATAAGTATTCAGAACATTATATATATATTCATCAGCACTTTTATTTTTCATAACAACAGATAATAAATTTGATAATTTGAATAATCAATATGTTAATTTTATGTATTATTAACTTAGTAAATATTATTATTAGTTTTATATTAAAATTATTAATTTTTATGAAGCAAATATTTAAAAAATTTTAAATATTGTTTTATAATTTGCTCTTTGGAAATTATCTATTATTAAAAAATTTTTAATAATGGATTTCTAACTTGTTGAAGTTGTAAAAGTCAAAGAAAAAATTGTTTTGCTTCGAGCCAGATTTTTTTTGTGTGTTTATCCTTCAGATTAAAGAGCAGTTGAAAGATAACTGTGGTTTTTGTATGACTCCATTTGCTTTCTAGATTTTTTTTTTTTTCAATAAAAAGTCTACTCAAAATATTTTTTTATGCCATTGAAATATTCTTATTGACCATACCTGTTTATTGTATAGATATTTCAAATGTTGAAAGACTACTAAAAATGTAAACAAATATATATTGGATTACTTGTACACAAATAATAAACAAAGTACAAATAAATATATATTCTGCTAAAATTATTGAACAAATACAGCACTACATTTATGTGTGTAATAAACAGTAATATTTCAGTAATGCTAATAAACGTTACATGATATATAATTCAATAACTATTTGACTAGAAAGAGAAGCTGAATGATAATTTAAATCTTTATCGGATAAAATTTTCTGATGGGCTCGAATTCTAAATTCTTTAATAGTAAAGCATTATTTAAAAGGCATATTATAATTAATAAATTAAATTTCTTAAAAATTGAGATGACTTTTCTCATATTTTGTAAACAATTTATAAACTTTAGTTGTAATTAATATAAATAAATAATAATTAAATTCACCAAAAAATAATTTTTATCTTCATAAAATTAACTCCATCACTTGAATGTCATAGATAAAAAAAGATATAAGCTTTGTGGAATATAAAAGATTTTAAATATTTGAGAAAACATTGTAATAGCTTTCCTACGGCATATTGTTTTTCATAAAATAATCCGCATTCTAACAATAGATGTAACCTAAAAGATGATGTACTAAATATACAGAATTATCAGATTTATATATTTGTCTGATCTCATTTATTTTATCATTTGTATGTTCTGTAATCAGCTAAATGGTGGTTTTTTTTTTTTACCAATTTATTTAAACTTTTCATTTTTCAACAATAAAATTGTAAAAATAGATTTATTCAGTATACAGTAATAATAATCTTATTCTTAGTAAATAGATTATTATTGCATTATTTTCCATATTTTATAGTTCTTTAGAAATATTAAATTTTCTGTATTAATTTTAAAATTTGAATGCATTACGAGATACTTTAATACGATATTAAAATTTCATATGTATATATATAAATTTTTTTTAATAAAAGAATAATTCTTCTTCTTTTTGTTATTTAGCAATATTGATTTAGCAATTATTATTATTATTTTTTATGAAAGAAAATTAAACTCTCTCTCTTTTTTTAAATATTTAAAAATATTCGTTTTAAAAAGTTTTGATTAATCTAAAATCCATTTTTGATTTCTTCAATTTTACATAAGAAATATTTTCTTAGAATCGAATAAATATATTTTCCATTTATAACTATGCGGAACATAATGGAAAATGCACGAATAACCGTAAAATATCTTTTATTAAAATTGTAGAAATTGAAGTATTATTTTGTAATTAATAATTTAAAAAAATAAATTTAATTAATAATAATAGATTTAATAATAATTATTATTAAATGAAATATTGTAATATTTGATAAATTGTTCTTTATATAATAAAAATATAAATGGAACTAAAACCAATTAATGAAATTTGTTATCTCACTATTTTCTCCCCCATTTGTAGTGATACTCCACTTCCAGACGGAATTAGATTTTGCTGGATATTGCCACCAGTAATATTGGAACATACACACACACATATATATAGAAAAATAATACCTTTTGAATCGACCTTATGCCAATGTAATCCTGTAAGTAATTTCTTTTATTAATATAATATTGAAAACATCTCTTGACTAGTTACAATACATTTCAGTCGATGAACTTATGAGAATTATTATTATAAATATCTAGCAAAATAATTTATGCATCTTAAATATTATATTGTTATTATTTAGGAGTCGGGAATATTTTCTCTTTTTAATTTTGAGCCATTTTATATTTATGTATTGGTTAAAGGAACTTTTTTTCTTATTATAAACAAAGTCTAGATTTGGGATAATGGGTCAAGATAGGGTGTGGTAAATTGAAAATTTGCAAATATTTAATAGTTTAAAAATATATAACAGTTAATGAACTTTTAAATGGATTAAGTAAAAAACATTCTGGAAACTTTAATATTGCTTAATTTATATTTCTTTGAATTTCATTTTAGAAAAATTGTTTTTTTAAATTTTTGAAATAAAAATAAGTAGATACAAAATGCACTTTAAAAAGCAATCTTTGAACTATGCTGCTGTTGATAAATTGAAGAGGTTTTTTCAGAACATTAAATTGTTATAGATTACATGTGATACTTTAGGTATCAATTAGTAATTTTGATTGAAAGTTAAATCGTGTCAACAGTACTTCCAAATCTATTATTTTCGAATTAAATTTTTGCCATTGTAAAAATAAGTCAAACTTGTTGCTCTGATAAATTATATTTTATAATTCATTAATGAATATATTAATATTTTTAAGTGTAATTAACATGTTGAATTTTTAATCAAGTTTCTAAACAAATTTTCTATATATATATTGAGACAGTTTTTCTTCTCTGTTATTTCAGAGTGATGGAGAACATACAGAAAACTAATTGATAAAAATTGAATAAACTCTCCTATTGGCAGTATGCAATAAATTAATTTTCTATACAACAGCATATGGAACTTTGAAAATCAGTACTAAATACATCAGAACAGGACAAGTGTCTCTGGTAGGTAGTAACAATGTTGTTAAGAATTATAAGCCGCAGAGAATTCATATTTCCGTTTGTTTTACATACCAAGTGTCCATTTAACACAAGTTACCTTATGTAAATTTACAGATTTAATACACAAGATCATAAATCTTTTATAATTTTGAGGAGGTGTTAATTATTTAGCTGGCTTTTCTCCATTTGATAAAAAAAAAAATTACTAATTATCAAACATTTAATGTTGTTGAAAGGGAATTTTTACTCATTGTCTGAACAAAACAAAAATGATTGTTTGCTCGCTTGTTTTTTCTCTTTGCTTGTTTCTAGTTTTTCAGTCACACCCACTAGGCGGTCTAACAATAGTAAGTACCATTGTCCAATCAGCAGCCGAGCAGCTTTGCCGTAGGCGGGAGTACATGTATAACCACACCCACCATTCTGTTCCACGTTTCCAGGCGTGACTGAACGATATGCAGAGTAAATGAAAACGTTTAGTTTTCCCTCCTTTCAGGAGTTACATTGTTACAGAATTATATATATATATATATATATAGTATATATGCTTGATAAACTGCGAAAAGTACTGTAGATCTCTCTCTAAATGCTTCGCCTATTGTTAGAATTACAGTAGAAAATTTAATTAGCATTAAACTTATCATTGCTTACGCGAAAATCATTTTTGTATAAAGCATCTTAGTATTCTTCCTGCCTAGCCCTGTTAGAACAACATATTGTTCGGTGTTATTCCAAACAACATGTTGTCCCAACTTCCTCCATCCCCGGCGAATACATTTTCGACCTACCCGTTGCTACGGCAACTGGTGTTCCCCTCATCTTAGCTTGGAGGGAAAAACACTTTTCCAGTACTTTTAGCGCTTGTTTTTTTAATAAAGCATCATTTGGGGACGGAGGTAACTAACCTGTTTCTAGAATTTTTCTTTTTTTTTTAATTATTTTCCTTCCTTCGCGTATATGCTTTTTTTTTTTATTTTTCCTCTGGCTTTTGTATATCGGTCTTTTCTTTCTCCCTTCCCGTCGAGTTCGGTTCAGCCCCCGCCTGACCGCCTCGGGTCTCTCTTGCTTTTTCACCTGCCTGGATAGTCCTGGTTCGGCAGCTGCTTCTTGCCAGCCAGAACCTTAATTTTCCAAAAAATCCCGAGGGAGATCCTGGGGGAAAAAAAAAGATTTTTAGTGATCCATCTGAAAATGCGCTTCTACTTTCTGCATCGCTTGTCCTCTCATCCATTGATGGTAACGGTAATAATATTGTTAGTAATAATTCTTAATTGAAAAGTTAACACACAGTTTTCTTAATTCGCAATTCTGAGAGGTATTGTCGTTGATTTTAATTTTATTTTCGTTTTTTTTTTTTGCATAGTAATGTTTCGAATTAGCGATAAAGATAACGGATAATCGGTAAATTTCAATTTTCCAAATCTGCGCTGCAAATTGGAAAAGTTACTCTGGGGAAATAGCGCGTTTTCCTCTCACCTGCATGATCTTTTTTTAGCGTTGAAACACCTTGGCAATAAAATAGATTTTTCTTTTTCGAATACCATTTCTTTAGCGTTATTTTTTCGTAAACTTTTAATACTTCCCCCTCGTTTTTCGAACATCGTAATGCGTATATATTTTACTATTTCAAAACACCTTTAACTTATATTTATGTTCTTGAACACCGTTCAGAACCAAGAGGGTATATCAGATTTCAGGTTCAGCACATCTCCCCTTAATCAGTACACACCGGAAACATTCGCTGCACCCTCTTGGTAGGAGGCTTTTCTAAGCCCAAGTAACTGAATATTGATCAAGAAAAAGCCTTTTGTTAGCTTTGCAGGGGGCTTCTAAATCAGTGTTTCCAAACCACCGGACTGCCTCGTCGCGGACTGCTGTGCCTGGTACGATTTTACGTCTAAAATTTGGCTTTCAGATACCAAAAAAAAAAATAAAAATAAAAAATATGGCTAGACGATGCTCTAAATTACTCTTACGACGCCGAACGGAAAGGAAGAAGGAAAAAAAAAAGGCCATAACGATCTGGAGTCGTGTGAATTTTCGCGAAAATAATGCGTTCCCGCCCGTTAACGATTTTTCTCAATCCACCTCACATTATAGCTAACGTTTGATAAGTGTGTTTTTTCCCCCGTGCGTATTACGTCGTGAATGGGTTTGAATTTCGACGCGTTTCTGGATAAATTTACATAATTTAGAATGCTGCCATCTGCCGATTGAAAAATTAACTACGGGTAATTATCACTTAATACTAGCATTTATTATTATTATTATTTTTTATTTTTTAATATTTCGAAATCTAAAAATCCGTCGAATGGCGATTTTACAGACCGTAAAGTGGAAAAAACTAATTTAGAAAATTTTAATGCATTCGTTTTCTACTCAGCGGAAGAAGTTTATATCAAATCAGATTAATGACGTCACTCGCCCCCCGTTTAAATAAAGATGGTGGATTTTCTGTAGGATAACACGTCACATCTGGTATCGATCGGGAAGGGGTAAAACGGAGGAGATGACGTTTCCGATTCGAATTGCTTCTCTCCCCCTTCGGACATTTAATCTCGTTCTCTCGACGGGTCGATGGAGCGGATGCGCCCATCTCCCTCCTCTTCTTCCTTATCCCTCGCATCGCTGAATGGCATGTTCCGCGCGCGCAGCTGCGACACCTCCCCGCTCACAATGGGCCTGGTCGGTTTTAGCTCCGCCGTTCGCATTCCCCGCTTTTGTTGAACAAACAAGCGAGTTCTGGCTTAGAGTTGTGTTCTGTCTTATCTGTTTGGGGATACCTGCAGCGTTTCTTGTGTCTGGCATCGGCCACTCCGCGGTCCCCCAATAAGAGAGAGACATACGCATATTACACACAAGTAAGCAAGGAGAGACATTAATTAGGTAAGTCTGTTATTTCGGGAGAAGGAAGAATTTTTCCTATTTCTTTTTTGTGTTGCGAGTCTTCCGCCCCCTTCGCGTCTTGAACTTCTGCCCCAACCAGCGGCTTTCACCTCTCGGGGTGAAGTCCGCAACGTGCAAACTCTCTATTGTTCTTTATGCCCGTCACTGGTACGACCGAGATATTTCGATCTTGTAAACATCCGAAAGGAAGGGATTAACCAGCTGGGGCTAGATACATCGCTTCCCTCCCCCGTGTCTCTCGCACCGAGGGGAAGGAAAAAAAACACGGTAGTGCTATGTTGCGGAGGAACCTTGTTTTTTTATTATTTTTTTTAACCACTGTACAGATCTGTAATATCGAATTTGGGACAACCGGTAGAGGCTTAACGGGTATTATGTGTCTCTGGGTTTTTAACTTGTTGAATGCGTTTTGTTTCCTGTGTTAAGATTCCGTTGCGGTTTTGTCATTTTTTGATAGGGTGTTTACGGAATTAAAAATTTGAGACCAGTTTATAAGGCGTAAATTGAGCTGGTGATATGCTATTTGTGAAATAAAATGTGTAGCTTATAAACGGGGCAATGTGAAAGGAATTTTTGGATTTGTTTTTTTAATCCGGTCGGACGATTAATAGCTGTCAGATTTTGAGAAATCGTAGAAACTTGAAAAAAAAAAAATTCGCTATCTTTTCATTATCTCTCCTGGAAGCCAATTTTTCTCAGCCGGGCTTTGTTTATCAGCAAAAGGGGACTATTGCCCCTCGAGATATTTTTAGTAGGCATTATAAAAGTTTTGGACTCTCAAGATTTCGATATTTGATGACCAGAATGTTGAGAGAGTTGTAATCAAAGGAAGTGAACATGTGGCACGGAAAGGCGGGAAATGCAGCAAAAGATTTTGGGGAGGAGTAAAGTGTGTCATTTGCTGAATACGGGGAACGTCCGCGACTCCTAACGACGTGTTTGCGTTCTGGCCTGTCCCCCTCTCGTGTCGCGACGCGTCACGCATCCCATCGACGTCTTTGCGAAGCAGAGAGACGCAATGTTAAACGCAAAAGGAATTGGCAAATTGCCAAGTCCCGTTTTGGAAAAGTGCCAAAATAAGGTCCCCTTTTTCGTGTATGGGAGCGAGCAATCTCTCCTATTGTACTACTACGCGTATGTACTGTGAGCAGCGCTTTTGTTCTAAGGGATTTGTCTATAAGGGAGTGTGCACCTGCCTGACTCCCCCGGGGGCAATCGTGTGATACCAGTAAGGAGCGCCTCCACCAATATTGCACAAGCGGCTAAGAGGGCTAAGGTCAACGACCCTCTCTCTCTTTTCTCTTATTCTGCTGAAGTATGTGCATCCCTAGTGACCCTAATAGGTTATTTAACTCGTTTAAACGCATTATCTTACGCGGGTCAGATATTTTTTGAAAAATCATTTCTTAGTTCTTTCCTTTTCTTGACATCAGGGACCATTTCCAATTATCCATCCAAGCCGGCACGAGGAGGATAAAGCATAGCGAATCTCTGTACACAATTATATAGCTGGCTTTCTCTCTATCTCTCTCCAGTGCACTAATAACCCTTCAAACAGCTCGACTGCCGACAGCTAAGGGGGGCGTCGCCATGGCAACAGATCCAGTGCAGCATGAAATTGAAATGAAAGTGATTATGCGTACTGGAAATTTTGTCATAAAGACACTCAAGCGGCTCGAGAAAAATTGTCACGGAAAAATTGCGCGCGGGGAGCGCTCGAGTAATTTCATATATTCTCCTCCCAAAATTTAATATCTCCTCTACGAACACCTAGGCTTTACAAAGTGACGGGACTGGAGCCGGGACGGATGGCGAAACCGTAACCAGCAGCTATACGACCTTATCAGGTGGGGCAATATCTTTTGCTTCAGTTATTCAGGAGATGAAAGGGTGGCCCCATGGTCCGGAAATGTGTCATGCGGGCCACTTGTCATTCTCTTTCTGCCCCTCTTTATCCCCCCACACAGGACGAACCGGTTTGGTCAGTCGTAGAGGGGGGTGGACGTTAGGTATGTGGATGATTTCGCTGGTGTAATACCCTGTGCATTCCTGACATGCCGTCTTTATTACTAGCCGGTTATCCAATGGAAATAGTTTCCTACACTTCCTTTTTTTTTTCCTCACCGTTTTTGGACACGCCAGTCAATCCTCCGAATGATATTCGGTGCGGTATGCTGGACCCGTGCCATACCCGAATGGAATCTTTTGAGAAAATTGCACCGTTCGGAGCGGGTACGCTTTCTCTTCTCTCATCTTCCCATCCTCCCGTTTTCGCGGGCTGCAGAGGAAATCAGTAGACTTCGAGTCTCATCCGGGATACGGGCCTGTATCTGGTCTACACTATATACCTCATTTCTCAATCGAAATGCCCCAGCTGTGCAGGCGATTATTGACCCGCACGTCAACTACGTGACTCGATGGGAAAAGAGCCAAGTAATCGATAGCAGAACTGAATTTTCTAAATGACATTGAACGGTATGTGATATACTTCTTGCGTCACGTCACGTGACGATTCCAGACACCCCGGTAATTCATTGCCCCCATTACTCCAGCCGACGAGAACGATCTATTCAATCTCTATTAATTAAAATATAAATAATCTTAACCGAGCGAACGACGCGTGCATTAATTATAATTTTATCGACTTCGGGATTAGCGACAGTTTAGGAACCTTCCAAAGCCTTTTGAAACATAAAATAGGATTAATTTGCCCCAAAACACCTTGTGACGAACGAAGAGAAAGGTTTGTTGTTTATAAAATCGTCTTCGTATCTCTATCGGCCTGTTACTCCACTTTGATCGGAAATATTTTTATATTTTTGCACATTCTAGTTGCAGAAAATTGCTCCTTTTATATGTTTTTCGAATCGACGTCGTTTGCTAATGATTAATTTTTCAAGAATAGCACGCTCAGAACGTTAAATACATCTTTAAATGCAATAATAATAGAGGATAGAGAGTAGATGACTTAGTGCAATCTTCATCGATTGAAAAAGTAAATTTAGAAAAGCGTACGTTATTTAAAGTAAATATAAAAGTAATTTAAGGAATATATATTTAGCTAACTCTCTATCATTTTTTTTCTTCTTCGTGTCAACCAATTTAATGTCACTCAACTCCGTCTGAGTCATTGCCGCTTCCATTTTATTAATGATCAGATTTTCTACATTCTGACTAACCAGACAAACCAATTCGCGCATATTAAAATCTAATTTTTTTTTTTTTTTATATATTTGAAATAGTTTTACTGCCGTCACGTTAAAAAAAATTCTCTCTCTTCCGCTGTTAGTTTATTTACTTAGTCTTTACCGAATTTTATGCGTTTCGTAAGAGTCGATTTTGTAGTTTTCGCCGATTCACGATAGTTTCGATTAGACTACCATTGTACTTATTTAGATCTAAAGCTTAACATTGTCTTCACGTTAGCTATAAAAATCGTGCCTAGTTTAATTTTCATTTAGTGCATAACCTGTATTTAGATTATTCACGGCCAATTTTTATTGTGTGTCAAGTTCAGATTAAAAATTTGCATGGCACTAGATAAAATTTAACATGTAATAAATGCGTTCTATTGAAAAATTTCTAAAGAATATGTAACACATTTATCACCAAAATGTCTTATTAATGTGATAAATATGATCACTCTACTTATAATTTTTTTCAATATTTTGAGTATTGCGCTTATCGTGAAGAAATGTGAAATTAATGCCAGCTTGATTAAAAAAAACCTTAGGCAGGCTGTGGTTTGATCATGCTAGACTTAATTAACAATGACATATAACCCATTCAATATTAAGAATTTATGTCGTGAATTTATGCTATGAGAGCATTAAGACTATGGATTCATTGTCCATGTTGAATAGTCTTCGTTAGTGAAAATGTATAATGAAAAAATTATTTCATAGATTACTCTAGCTTAAGAAAACTCAGTTTCCTATATACAGTTATAGAGTTTGTAGAGTTTCTTTCTTAATACATAAACTAATTATATAACTATAAATAAACTTAATACAGAAAGAATTTGTTTTGTACTAAGAATTTTTAATTTTTTGCTATTGAATAATAATAAAAATCAGATTTTCATTAGCAAAGATTCTTTTGGTAGTTTTATTGGTTAAAGTTTCATTCATGAAATAATTTTCAGAATGATTAGCCCGTCTTTCATTACGAAATAAATCTAATCCAAACATTCGAGATCCTCCAGCAGCAACAAAAAAAATTTTTTTGCCAACCAACACATGAGATTTTTCGATTTTCCTCTCTTACCAGATGGTATTTCGAATCCGAGAATAAATAAAAACCTGTCAACTGCCACTGACAGTTAATACTTTGCCTCTAGGCTTTTGTTTTTTATTTTTTATTTTTTTTTTTTTTTGTGACCTTCGTTGTGCAAGTAACTTTCGTCCAGATAGGTTTTTTTAAATTAGAATCGTTTGTTAAACGAATATACATAACGCCCATAAGACCACCTATCATTTTTCTAGGTCACCGACACCTTTTATTTTACCCGAGTTCTGACACGCGTTAAGACGGTATGTAATTAACGAGGCTTACAGAAAGAGAATCCCTCGGAGACATTGCTTTAAAAGTTCCTAGAAGAGTTTCCAAAATTTGTCCCAGGGCTTGAACTAATTTAGAAAATCAGGCATATTTTATTAAGAGTTTCCGGACGTTACGGAGTAACAGATTTAACACATCTTTCCTCAGAATTTTAATTATTGTCCACTTAAAATTTTAAGGAAAAAAAAAGATTTATCAGGGTTTTATAACACATCTTTCCTCAGAATTTTAATTATTGTCCACTTAAAATTTTAAGGAAAAAAAAAACTGAATGTTTGCTTGTCACGTTCAGGTTTTTTCCTGGTCAATTTGAGTTTTGTTTTATTATTATAAGTTCAGCTTTGAATTGAAATACCATAAAAGTGCACATTTCTCTCTTGTGTGTAACTATATTATGATAGAAGTTGGAACCCGAAATATTCTAGGTCTTCGCTATTTGTTCCAGAACTTTGTATTGCTTCTCTGAAGCTAATATTGCTATTGAATAGAACGTAATTTTGACTTTGATAAATTACAGGAAATCGCATTCGACCCCTACAAAACTTCTCCATTATTCCCAACAGTGTGTCCTTAGTGTTGACTGGTCAGAATGGCATTTGTTTATGTAAGGAGGTCATATTTCCAAACAGAGGGGATACAGCATCTCGGAGGTGGCTTGGTTTTTATGTCAGAAACAGGGAAGATAAATTCCTTTATCTACACTTGCTTTCTCTAATTTATCGAGTTTAGTTGGCTTTGTAAACGCCAAAACGACTTTCGGTAGTCTCTAAAATCAATCGAGAATTCCTAAATTCGAATTTTAGTTATCTAACGTGTTTGGTTTACACGATCGTTCATATTTTCTGTTAAAATATATATATTATATCTCCTGTCTTAGATTATGGTATTACTATTTGGAGCTCTGTTAATTCAACTTCTTTGATTAAGTTAAATAAAATTTATAATAGAATATGTAATGTACTACAGATACCTCTTCTGATATTACATTACAAAGAGGTATGTAGTACATTAATATCAGAAGATACCTCTTCTGATATTATGTCTTTGAATAATAGGATATATTATTTTGATCTTAAGTATTTACCATGTACAAGAGGTATGTAGTACATTAATATCAGAAGATACCTCTTCTGATATTAATGTACTACAGACCTCTTCTGATATTATGTCTTTGAATAATAGGATATATTATTTTGATCTTAAGTATTTACATTTTTATT